>VZRX01009153.1:0-22407 GCA_013398075.1 Notiomystis cincta | reverse complement strand
AATGTTTCTACTGTAAATTTACATAGCCTTTCTTATATCTTTGCAAGGTATGTGGTGCAGGCCACTTTGTCAGAGAATGCATGTTAATCTTGAATTACCTAATACAGTCAAGGCATAGCTGAATAAGCTGCAAAAGAGATTAACATGCATTTGTGTTGAAAGGGATTTATGCTGCAAATGAATATTCTTCCTTGAGTTACACCTAGTCTGCTTAAAGATTTTGAAGAATTCTATGAAAGAATTTTAATTAAAGTCTTTCTTGTAAATACATTGTTTAAGATTTTGAGGCACAGATAGAATGGCACTTGGCAAGAGATATTAAAAATAATATGGCATTTTCTAAGTACTCAGAAAAGAAAGGCTGAGAAGAATGTACCTCCCTGAAAAATGAGAAGGGAGAAGTAGTGGCAGCAGGAGGAGAGGCTGTGGCAGGACAAGAAGCAGCTGGCAGCTCAACTCTGGTCACAGAGCCAGGACGTGGCCCCGACACAGCAGCCTCCCAAGTCTCAGAGTAGGACAAGCAGCTCAAGCATATGTTTCATCCAAGTGGGATTCATTCCCGTGTGACCTACAGGTACTGCCTCTGGAACATTAGACAAGCACAATCACAGTGTACACCCTCACCTCCGCTAATGAATTTTTTTGAGAAAGTCAGTCCAGTGAAGGCTGGAAAAACTTGTTTGCCTTGGTCACTCAATATCTTTGGGCCAGTACTTTGCTGGAGGAGCAAAGTCAATGCTGCCGAAGTGCTTAGAGAAGCAAGGGAAGCTGGAGGTGAGTGGGCTGAATTCCATAAGCAAGAACAGTTGATGGAGGAGTGTCTGGAGCACAAGATGGGGCAATCCTGGACTTCACCATGATGAGACTGGCCAAGCTACCACAGCAGAGCTCCTTCCTGTAGCCTCCAGCACCATCTGGGAAGCTCCAAGGATGGGTCCTGCCCACAGGGGAGACTTTCAGTGCTGCCTCCAGATGTAAAGTCAGAGATATGACTCAGAGTGGTGAGAACCAGGCTGTTCCTGGCACAGCCTCTACCAGCATGTCTGGATGTCAACAGAAGCATCAGTCAGCTCTGTCTCCTGTGCCTGTAAGGAGTTTGGGCAGTCAGAGCAGAAGCAACTGTCTCCATTTTAAGTCCCCTGAGAGGAAACATCCCTATGCCATGGGGATGAGTCCACAGTCAGTTCTGCTTCTGCCTTGGGCTGCCCAGAAGGAATATGTGGTACAGACAGTGCAGCAGAACTCCCTTTTTAAGGGCTATTGAGGTAAATAAATAACCATTCAGGCAGAGTTTTTCCACTGTTGACAAACTGCTGAGCCTTGAGCATGCCGTATTCTGTCCAACAGGTGAGGAGCTCCATCCTTCCTGGGGAGAGAGTGTGGGTGTGTCTATACAATCATAGCTCTGCCAGCCCAAGGCCTCCAAGGGTGGAGGAACAAGGACACTGCTCAAGTACCTGGTGGTGTTGCTCTGGACCCCAACCTGGCCTCTCCTGCAGGAGAAGTTCAGCAAGGACAGACTTCTCTCATCTACTTAGGAAGACATGAGGCAGTGACAACAACAGGGCAGGTAATGTTTTGGTTTCCCCTGTGCCCATCCTAGCAGAGGCAGACCTGAAGTTACATGGACAGAAGCTGAGAGCCAAGGAGGAGCAGCTGGAGAGGGACAAGGAGCAGCTGGAGGAGTCCTGGCAGGAGCTTCACCTGAAGAAGGAGAAGTTGAAGAGGGCCAAACAGCTCATCCAGAAGAGGGAGAAGGAGCTTAAAAGCATGACTGAGGTAAGCATAGCATCTGTACTGCAATTCATAGTTGTACAGATACCAGGAGCAAGGCTGGGGCTTCACACTCCTTACAAAGTCCTGAATCCTAATCCTGAGCTGGGAATAGTGAATATAATGTTATCTGCTTTCAAAAAAATGCTCTTGGCATTTAAAGTCTGAAAGCAAACTAGAATGCAGGCTTAAAGGGATGAGAGCAATTATTCTCTGCATTTGTTTATTTGTTTATTTGACTTTTTTGGGTGTTGTGTTTTACATCCTGTAGACTTAATATTTTTATGCTGCTCTGTCTAGTCTAGTTATTACTTGTTGGAGACTAATAGATATGGATTTTATGTATTTTAGTACCTTGTTAATAGACTGATACAATCAAATACGTTAATGATTATTATCAATAAAGAAATTCTAACATTCAGTTGCAGTTTTATTGACATGATTTACATAGGCATAAGGATCTGATCAAGTGTAGTGCTTCATTTGTCTTATCTAAATGAAACATGACTAATTCTCAGATACTTACAAAAATGTGATGCATTATATGAAATAATGGACACAAAATTGCAAATTGATACCAGTCTCGTCATTTAGTCATACTAATCATGAATTTTTCTTGACTTTTCTGACACATGTTTAAAGGCATTTTTAAAATTTGAAACTAAATATGCACCTTACAACATTTTTACATTTCTCTTCTTAATTACTATACTTTTTATTCTCAGATTGACTCAGTAGAACTAGAAAAAGTGACATTTTAATGCATTTTGTTACGACTCAGGGAACCTATTACAGCCAACTTCTTTCTTCCCATCCTCTACAAGTGCACTTCAGATACATTGACCTCCAAAGAGAACAGTCTTTTCTTCTCAAAGGTCAATCACATTCAGAAATTTGTTCACCTGTTAGTACATTATTTACTGCTAGAACTTTCTCTGTCCTCTGAAGACATTAATCATATAAATGCATGTCTGTCATTCATATAAAGTTCAAAACTTTGTCACTTTCTTTAAAAATTAAGTGGATTACCTGCTTTCAGATATATTCTTTTCTCAGTAAATGTACAAATGATCACCTATTTCTTTAATATTTTTGTGTACTTCCTTCTATTGTTCACATAGGTGTTTAGAAAAATATATTATTTCAAACCCCTTGGATTTTATGCTTTTTCCATCACAGATATGAATAGTATTTACTTGCAAAGCTTCACTTTAGGAGTTTTTCACTGATATGTGTATCTGGTTTTCGGTACCTTTATATGTAATCGCACTTTTCATAATAATTCCAAAGATTATGGATAATAATCCATAAATATTCTAAGGAACGTTTGGCCAACTTGAAGCTTACCTTTGGGCTGTTAAAAGCAAGTGACTAATCAGAAAATGTGTAAAGAACATTGAAAACCAGCAAAAAAGAACTTATGAAGGAGCAGAGTGTAAGAAATCAGAGCTGAGCTTAGCCTCCCTTCTTTTACCATCTCTTGGCTTTCTTTTTTCTGCATTTAAAATAGGATATCCTGCTGAAGCAGTGATGTGTGGTGTTAGCAGTGTGATATCTTAAGCAATGCAGGGACAAGTCTCATAAGCTTCAGAAGCTCTGACAAGGAATAGGAAAGATCAGTACAAAACTTTCTGATAGGAAAGGTTGGAACAAAATGAAGGACCTCTTGAGAGCAGAGGACTAGATGGATGAGGAACACTTCCATACATGCATTTATGCTAAATACACAGTAACAGATGATTTCTCTATCTAGAATGCAAGTGGATTTCAAATGCAAGTGATTCCTTAAACCAGCTTTTCTAACTTTTCTCTAAGGCTTTCCTATAGCCCTGCTCAATAAGATTTCTTTTCATGGGCTTAAATTTTGCTGTATGACTGGTCTTATTTCAAATGTTTAAAGTGACGTGTGCACTAAATGATATTATTGGTGGTTGGGGTTAATTGCTAAAAGTAGTTGTTCTGTACATATATTCTGAGCAACTGACTTCTCCTTGAATTCAATTTACTTGCTGCTATGGAAAGTAGTAGCAATATCAACAGATCTGGTTTTATGTATGTTTCATCTTTGATGCTAATGCATTTGCAAAACAGATAACATGACTTACTCATTACAAATTATTTCCATTACTTCCTTTAAAATGAAAGACAGGAAAGAAAACAGACATCAAAAAACTCCACATGGAAGTATCATCATCTTCCCTCATTTTATACTTATTTTTTACTTCAGAATAAAAGTTATATATATATTTACATATAAAATGTTTGGAAGGACATATACAGGAAAGAAATAGCTGGGCAAGGAAGGGAGCTTTGATAAATGAACAGTATGTGAGAGTTTAAAAATGCAGTGAAACTTTTGAATTAAACCAAATTTATGGTGATTCTTTCCTTATATGTTTGATGTATTGCAGTCCATTGAAGAAAGTAGGAAAATACAAAATCTAAGTGGAAATTCTAACAAGTCATATCATATATTAGCAGCTTTAATCATGATTGTTTATACTTTCCATTTCAATTTGCAATTCCTAGGAGTACCCAATAACTGTGTATTACATGTACACTTCTGTCAAAATTTTTTCAAAAGTTCCTTGAACAAGTACAAATTATCAGCACTTTGCAAGGGAACTTTGGAGGCTATAAATAGAAGATATGTGAAAATAATTAGCAAAGAAAGACATAAGTTTGTAACTGGATAATAACCAATGGCCCAGAAACCTGCACTTGTTTGAGAATGCCAAGGTCAGGAAAAGTCATTGAAAAATCTTGTCAGTGCTTCCCTCTGACTCCTGGGGGAAACTAGAAACAAAGTTATTGAGACTTGTACTTTGAGGTGTTTTAGGGAAATATAAAATAAAATAAAGTCATTGCTTTGTGCAATTTGAACGGGAACTGTCAATAAAATTACTACTGGGGACAGAGATTATGCAGAACCAAACAAATTCATGAGTTTCCAAATTTCTTGTCAAACTGGTAACCCATACACAGTTGCAATTTGTCAAAACATTTTGTGGCCCTATAATTTAAAAAGTTGCTGTATTATCAGTTAGACTGTGAACATTTAAATTAGGTGAAATCACTGTTTTCTTGACTAATCCATGAAAAAGAAGAAAAGCTCTCAAACCAAGGAAAAAAAAAAAGAAGCCATCTGTAACACAGTTGAAGCTTGTGCATCTACAGGAACATGAAATGAATTATAAAGAGCCTGATATAGAAAACTCATATGAAAGACTGAACTTCCTTGCATGTTTCTGGCACAATAACTATTAACAATACATCAAATGGAATATTTGAATCTTGGAAATCAACATCTTTAAACCAGGAAGTCTTCAGTCAAAGAAATTAAAAAACAAACAAACAAACAAAAAAAAAAACCCAAAAAAAACCCAAGAAAGATATCACCCAGATCCACTGCTGCATTGATCTTTTCAAGCATGACAGTTGATTTAAAAAAAAAAAATAGAAAAGAAAAACCAAAAAGGCAACTGGGTTAAATTTTTCTGTCACATTTCCTTGTCAAAATGGTTGATTGATGAACTTCAATATGCTCATTGTCTTAAATGGTATCTGGAATTATATTTTGAGATGTGGAAATTTACACAAGTATGTCTAAACTGAAATCCATTTGTAGATAAGAAACAAGGCAAAACCTCAGAACTGTGTGAGAGACCTTCCCTGACTTTTCTCAAATTAAATTAACAGTGTTGACATTTCAATTATCATCATTGAAACGATGTATTAATTCTGTTAGATGAAGCAAATAGAAAATTTCACACATCCCATAGGTGTTTTTCAAAACGACTTTTCATGTCTTCTTCCAATTTTAAGCAGATGCCTCATCAGAGATGTGCTGAGGTTTAGTTTACCATCATAAATGTTAGACACATTTTTAAAATGGAAGGTCAGAATCTGAATGAAAGGACAGAATTAGATTTTTCTCTCTCTTAGCAGCCAGTGAATAGCTTCAAAAAGCCATAAACACATAGTTATACCACTTTCACTCTTTTCAAAAGTATCAGTCACATATATAAAGCATCTGGGATATTACCTATTCCTTCTTGCTTGAAGTGATTGTATGATTAAAATTTAAATTTTTGACCCAATAAGAAAATGAGATTTCCAAAAATTTGTTATTTACTTTTCTACTGAAGTCACAGTTCTGCAAAATTACATTAAAAATGAATATTTTATATTTTCCTTTCAGGAACATTAGCATATAGTTTTAACGAATCAAAATTCAGCTTCTCTAATTCTACAAGTTTGTGTCCTAAAAGGAGTGGTTTTCATGTGTTTCATTCTTACAAATTTCTGAGTAGGAGCACTCCCCAAACTGAACTTACAGGTACTGAGTTTTGCAAAAGGGAAGTACAGAGTTTAGAGCCACTTTGGTGCATCTGGAGAATCCACCCTTCTTAGGTGGACTGTTTGCCATACTTAGGCAGACTTCCACTGTCAAGCATGGTTCAGAAGTAAAATGAGCTTGAATTTCTCAAAAAATACATAGAAAGAAGATAGTTCCATGAAATCATTCTGGTAGTTCATCAGAATTGGTCAGCATTTTTCAAAAAAGATCAGCTCCTGTTTCCATGTCTCTCTTCAGACCTTAAACCTGTCAGTGGTGTGTTCCACTGCTATTTCACCATTTCTAGCACCACTTTTGAGACTGCACTGGTAGGGAAGCAAGTACCAGCTCCATGTGAGCTAACACTCCCTGGCTGGATCACTGAGTGTTAGATAACCTACAGCTCACTCAGAGCAGAGCCTGTTATCTGGTGTACCCATGAGCGACAATCCTTATAACTGAGCTGAGCCCTGCTGTCAGGAACCAGCTTCACACAGGTTATGGATTTCTAAGTAGATTGACCTGTCAGACACTTCCATACTTTTTCATCAATGAAACTATCTGTTACTGGGCAATAATAAAAGGCTCCTAAATTGGCATCAGGAAAAAAATATTAACTGAAAATTGGAATATTCCAGCTGAGAATAACAGACCTAATATTTAAAGCAGCGTGTTTTTTTTTTTTTACCAAACAACTCAAGGTATTCAGACATTTGATAAGCAATTAATTATGTTACTTTATTTTAATGGATAGGTGTTATGATTTATAACGTTTACATTTGGGATTTTATTTCACAGGTCAATATAACAATGCCAGAAAAGGAAAGAAAAGGTTTAAGACTCTGAAAAGAACATATCTGTGTATATCTGCAGTTCTAAAACTGGATTACTTGGAAAGGAAGTATTAAAACTACCAAAGCATAAAGAGATTCAAGATATTCCCTTGCCTGTACCTTTTAGTAAGATAATATTACTGAAACAGAAGCACCCTTTTTCAGTGAGGGAGCAAGTTTCCTATTTCTTACTAAGTAAAGCTCATTCTTCTAGTAAAAATAAACATGTTGCAGTGGGACTGCAATCACCAGGGGACTGCAGAACATCTTTCAAGAGTTGTTTCCTGTTTATAAGAATTCTCCAAGGAATCTATACAGTGAGTTGGAATAAGACATTTCATATTTAAAGTAAGATCCATTTTCTCTTTATTTTGGGGTTTTTGATTGGTTAGTCTGTTTTTTCATTTTTATTTTGCATTTATCTATCTCCTCTGTTGTGTTATTGGTTAAGAACAAAATTTCCTTCCAGAATTATAGCCGATGTTAAACTGACAAGTCTGCTTACAGAGAGAGAGGAAAATATGTTACTGCTAATTTCTCAACTTTAATGGACTGATACTTCTCAGTTTTGGATGACTGGTCAAGTTTATGATGTGTCATTACTTTCATGCTTTCTGACCCTCTATCAAAATTGTACTTTTCCCTACATCGTGACATTACATCTTCTTAATAGGAGAGGTATATTTCTGTGGCATTGTAGAAGGATAAATGAGAAAATTGTAATTTACTTTCTAGTCTTATGAACGGAGTATTCTAAATTATGACAAGTCTAGCAGTTGCAGAAGAATTTGTGCAGGCACAAGAAAATTGAGTTTTATGGTCAGTAAGCATTTATATATATATATATTCCTATTTATTTAGGAAACATATCAGTATTCTGTGTACTAATTAAGAATGATTTGCTTATATTTCTGGAGTCCTTTTCTTTTGGTTTGTATTACTTATTATAGGTGTCAGTCTTCCTGAAGACAATGTGCAAACTTTTTAGGATAATGTGATACCAGAGTGAAAATGAAAGTAGATTCTGACTCATAGCTGGATGAACAGGACAGTAGAAGAGACAATTCATCTAACTGTAATAGTATATTTGTATAATTTGCACATGCAAGGTTATGTGTTAATCACTACAGCTCAACACTTAGACCTATAAACCATATCAACATTTAATTTTCAGAGTCTAAAGTATATTCTATAATTGGCATGTGCATCTTCTTAGAACAGAAAGAAGTAAATCTTTGAATGTGTGACAAGCCTATAGGTGTAATGTTACTGAAATTCCACATAGGCAAATAAAGAAGCGTTGATGGCTATGTTTACAATGCTACTCAGGCATGAACAAAGTTCTTGCTTCTGGGAGTTGCCAAGCCCAGCAGCCCAACAGAGAGGTGAGGCAGGTGAAGCTCTCAGTTGCTAAGTCCAGCTATGAGCCTTGTTGAGCCTGTGTGCCCAGTAGGCACACGTGTGCACATATAAGCATATGTACATGGCCAACCACACAGATAAACACAAAGAAGGAAACCATTCCACTTGCACAAGTACAGATGATATCAACAGCATCATCCTACTCTCCTCCCTGTCTAATGAGGGTGAAAACCTAAACATACTATAAATATACATCGGCATACACATGTTCAGTGCAGGTCTCTTCAGTAGCAGATCAAGGCAGGCTACACAGCAAACTTCAGCTGCATCCCAATTCAGCAGCTGGTCCTTCCATATGGGAAGCTCCCAGGCATGGATGTGCACTTACACACGCTCTGGCCCCGCTAATAACTGAGTTTGTACACTTGGTCTGAACAGCAGCCTTGGACTTGATCTTCCCATGACTCCATGAATTAAGATATAAATCCAAGAGGAATCTCTCTGCCAGCTCATCCAGCTCATTGGCCACTAATCTACCACAAGTCCCTGTGATTGCTCCAGCTGCTGGTTTGGATCCCTGATACCTCCTCCAACAGTCAAATCTCAGCCCTCCTGGTATCTTCAGTATCCAGCCTGAGCTTACGGCCACCTTGGCACTGGCTTCTCAGCCTCTCATCCAAATTTCCATCTCATGTTCACTACCAAAATCCCACTGACCCATACAAAACACATACACCTCTAGGTGCTGCCACCCAGACACAGTCTGTGACAGCACTCTTTGCAGTGCCTGCTGGCACTCACCCCTTCACTGCCTCATGGCTCTGAAATTTCCATGCACGTGCAGATTAATCTCTTATTGCACAACTTAACACCTTCTTTCTCCAAGAACTTCCACCAGTGAAAATCTGAGCTGTGATAAACAACATATAAAAATGATACTATGTTCCCAAAAGGATATTTTCATTATGAAATTGAATAAAAAACAAAAAAGTCAACTGAATTACTCTGTGGCATGTGAATAATATTCACACTCAATTTAAATAAAATTTTAACTGTCTCAAAATGGATTTGCTGACATTTTTGAAAATGTTAGAAAAAATCCTGTTGTGGCATTTCAGAAATGCTAAAGTACACATTGCTTACTATCACCAAGACTAGTAAAAACTTTGTCTGCTTTTTTAAACAGCAACTGAACCCCAAAATTTCTAGAATATATATTAATTACATTAAAATTCAACCTATTAACAAGAGCTTTTCTCTTAATGTCAAATGTTAGCTGATATTGTTTATCTACCTCTTTACAGCACTTGCAAATAATCTTATATTCAGATTATTTTCTATAAAACTCTCAGTCTGAGCTTTTGGTTCTTTCTAGTATACAAGAGTATTTAAAAAAAAAATTTAAACACGTTTGCTTTATTACAGGTATTACACCATAATCTTCCTCTTAAAATTTGAACTTTTTAAAACTGTGGTTAAACAAATTTTATGGTTGTGCAATAATTCTCATTTTAGTTATGCTTAAATCCAAAGCATAGTTCCCTAGCCACAGGAGCAGGAGCATGCCTCCGTGGATTTAACTGATAATTAAGGCACTTTTTGTTGTTCTGTCCTGCGATTTTGCCACTCTGCTAGCTTATGTCTGGGTATTACTTGTAGTGGAAGCAGAGATCTGTGTACTCCTATGAGTTGGATATAAACTGCCTTCCATATACATGGTATCAAATATGAAACGCATAAACTGTAGTATAAGATATAACATTTCTGAATTTATTCTGTTAAAATACCAGTATTTTAATAATTCCATTTTAAGGAAGAAAGAAGCAAGAAAACCCAAAGATGTTAATGTTAGAACTTGTCCTAAGATTTTCCATGGTTAGAATGTAGCATAAAATTATGACGAAACATATTGATAATTCTCAGAATTATCTGAAAAGCTGAAATGCTATTGCACTGAAGGAATATATCAGAAAAAAAAATGAAACCTCTATTTGGAAAACAAAAGTGTTTTTTCTCATTCAACAAATATTTGGATTATTTTCTAGAGTAACACTTTTCTTTTAAGCATTGCAGAGCTAATATGACTTATTTTTAAAAAACATTAGTAATATTTTCAGACTATTTCTATTTATATGCATTTTTATACAAATTGAAAACTAATGTGTTTCTATTACATTAATTCAGCAGCTAAGATAGACTGAAGTAAATTCTTTCTCTATGTTTACATTACATTATAAATAGCTCTTAAATTGAAGAGGAACAAATCCAGTCTATTTTAGATCTGTTTTCGGGATTTTATAGACTTCAGAAAACACTTCTGTCTTTTCCTTCTGCTTCTTGTCCTAGTCTTTGGAAATCTACCTATCATCATGGAAGATAAATGCCTTTATCCCTTAATCTTCAAAGATATCTCAAATATCCCCCCCTGTACTGTATCTCCCAAAAAGCAAACTTAAGAACATGCAACGAGGTTGTTATGGCCAAGGAAATAATGAAAACATTCTGAAAGTGTCACTATAAGATTATAGAATAACAGAAACCTAGGTTCATATAGGTTGGAAAAGGTCCTTAAGATCTTTGAACTTAACTGTAAACCCAGCACTGCAAATCTACCACTAAACCATGACCCTTAAATACCTTCAGAGAACGTGACTCAGCCATTCCCTGTGCAGCCTTGCAGTGCTTGACCAGCCTTCCAACAATGAGTCTTTGATGCCATGTGTTTCTCCATCCCCTTCCTTCATTGAGACTTCTAGGCTGCCATGTGCATTAGTCAGAGGACATTTCAAATGTGTACTCAGAACATTGTGGAGCAGACCAAAGGGCCATAACAGCAGACCTCAAACATTGATGTGCCACTCCCAGACTTATCCCTTTCCCCTTCAAATCTAGGTTAAAGCCCTTTCCATGAGCCCTGATAGCCCCTGCACAAAGATCTTTTGTCCCTTTGAGACAAGTGTACCCTATCTGACATCAGGAAGTGATGAGGATCCCCATGAGGATCAAAAACCTCCAAATTTTGCCTGTGATAGCAGTCGTGGAGCCAGTTACTGATCTGCTTGGTCTCTGTGTTTCTTCCAACACCATTCCCTGCAACTGACAGCTGGGAACACCAGTGTGCTCCTGATCCTCTAAACAGTTGTTCCAAGGCCCTGAAGCCTCTCTTCATTGTCCTACTACTCCTAACGCAACTTCATCTCTGCCTACATTAGAAATCAATAACAGATAGCAATCAAGAAATCATTAACAGATAATAATCCAAGGCCCTATAAGATTAGGAAGATCTTTTGTCATGTCTTTCAACTGGGCCACAGGGAAGAAGCAGGCTTTCCTAAGAAGTGGATCTAGTTGTTATGTTTAGTTATTTCAAATAATCTTTTTGTAGTTTCCAGGTTTTTTAAGTGAATGGAATAAGATTTCTCCACTCTTGGTAATGCCTTCTACCACTTTAATATCCCTTTATTTCTCATATATATTGCTTTAACTTTTGTCTGTGCTTTGGAATAATTTCCCTTTGATTGATTTACTTCATCTGCTTTTTTCTTCCATCACATTATCTCCTGATAAAAAAAGAACCTATAGTCTGCTTCTTTTCAACTGAAAATGACTGCTTCAATTGATTTTATAATGTGCTCTCTACAAACTGAAACAAATA
Organism: Notiomystis cincta; assembly: GCA_013398075.1. NCBI lineage: Eukaryota > Metazoa > Chordata > Aves > Passeriformes > Notiomystidae > Notiomystis > Notiomystis cincta. The sequence goes on along the minus strand of VZRX01009153.1, from coordinate 10,445 downwards.
GAGCAGATGAGTAAAAACATAGAGCTCTACTTTAAGTGCATTGTAGATATTTTAAGCTTTCAAACACTTGATTGCTGTGTAGTTTGCTCTGAATTGTGACCAAAAGAAAAAAAACATATGGAGAAAGAGCATCTACTTTGATGAAAGCTATTTCTATTCATTAAGACAGTCTATGGTAGTTTCTTCTTCAGTGCCAGGATAATCCTGACAATGTTGTTAAGAAATTGTGCACTCTTCTCCACTTATTTCCATGACCTTAATTGCTCAGTTTAAGAAAGAAGTGGCCTTTTATGATAACAGCAAAATAAAAGCTAGTAATTGGCTGAAAAGCATGGGTCCAGCTATCTAAAACCACTTTCACCTAATGGAAACCTGCATAGATGGCATGAAAGTTTCAGCCAATAACAAAAAAGCTCACATCACTTTTAAAATTTTTTTTTAAGGAGTGAAGACAAAATGTCTTTACGCCAATTATGGACATACAACTTAGAAAAGATGGATAAAAGAGATGGCAACAATAAAAATCAATCATAGAATTGCAGAATCATTTAGGTTGGAAAAGACATCAGAGGCCATCTTGGGTCATCACAGGAATTTAGTGATATGTATTATACCCTTTTTTTGTTTGTCATTCTTTCTGCACTTTCTTTTAATAGCCACTTAATTTCATCTGTGAAGATATAAAGCTACAAACATTACAATAATATCTGATAAAAACTGAGAGTGTTCAGCAAAAACACAGAGCTCTCAGGATGTGATTCTTTCTCTCATAAAAACAAAACTTAGTCTAGATTTGTGCACTTTTTTATATAAAAAATTCACTAACATACAACCGATGTAGTCCAAAATAAGGTAGTTCCAGAGACCAACACTGGGTATTATGAAGATAATGGCACTCACTTCTGTTAGAATATTAGGAAAGTAATACCATGACCCTCAATTCAAACTGTTCACAAATCTAGGTTTCTTCCTAGTTTCCTGGTTGAGCTATGATATCATGGGCACAAGGAGTGAAAAGTGGATAAGAATTCTGTTCATATTAAACTACAATGGCTAAATAAAAATGCAGAGATTAAAAAGCATATCAATGAAAGTATTTAAAATAATTATATATATGATGAGGACAATTAAGCTTTTCTTTGGGGGGGAGGGGGGGGAATCAAAGAGAGAAGATGCAGAAGCTGAAGAGAACTTAACATCCTAACACATTTTCCTCCAACCAATGCTACTGTTTCACCTATTTGCCTTCAGATGTCTACTGCTTTTGGCAGCTGTAACAGGGGGAGTAAAAGAAACAGGCTGACAAATGCATTCTGAGACCTGTCAATTCTAATCAGATGATGTTCAAATAAGAATTTATGCTTCTCTAAAATGCTTGAAATCACTTTTATCTCACAGATTTAAAATAGTTTATGAAAATAATTCTTAAATGCAATCAAGCAAAATGAGGATTAAATTAATCCAGGGTATAGTTTTGTCCATGTAATCATATCTATAAAAGGAGAAAAAAAGAAGCCTTTAAGTATTCTAAATATTACTTGCTTTAGAATTCAGCTTGTATTTGGAAAGATCAAGGCCAAATCTACTTTGTATGAATCTAATTCTTCAATATTTTTATTAACCACACTGTAGTATTTTTAGAGAAAATATTAATCTCACAAAATATCTATTTTTCTCAATATATAGGCTGATAAAGCCATATATATAGTCTGATTATTACAATAAAACACATCAGAAAAAAACTTTTCCCTTTTTTTTTTGAAAACACAGATGGCACTTTTTCAACATTTGGATAATGTGTCCTCATTTGGTCTTCAATACTTCAGACAGCTTTTTAAACATGTAGTGAAGTTGCTCCTTTTCAAGATGTAATTCATAGTGTGTTCGTTGATAAACACAAATTAAGTGTTCTAAAATATTCTCTGTAAAGACTGAGCTATTTGAAATGAATTTATCCTAATATCACTATTTAATTTCCATGTGGCTTATGGAATATTAAATTTTGCACACACAACATATATGTACAGTGGCTGGTATTTTTTTAGCAGTCTTTATTTTCCTCCTTTTCATTTAATTTATATATTGGAAATGTAAGTGAGGTGAAGGAAGGGGTTTATTTTTGATTAGTAATTTACCTGATGCCACGGAAATCAATATTTTATTCCCACTGAATCTATTCACATATATCTAATAATAGACAAGTTCACTCTCCATAGGCTTATCTAAGGTAAAAAATTACTCAAGAATGTCTAAATTTATCTGATCAGTTATGCATTACTGTACAAAAATACAGGTCTAAAAATTAGCTCAATATATCTACAATATTTTGAGGAAAAAACTGTACCAGACTAAGATACTCTGAAGTTACTGTTGCAATGTAAAATTAGTGGGTCTTCACATTTAGTATTATGCAATCTCAACTCCAAGTAAAGGTCTCAATGCTTAAGAGAAATCTGGTTCTAGGTGCATATGTGAATTGGCCTCATATTCTTTCATGCTCAGATCACGCTCTCCAGATCTACTAAAATTTTTAAATGTCTTTTGACACTCTCAGAGGAGTAGAAGACTGCTTGGTATTTCATGTATTTTAAGTAGATAACACAGATGCTTCCTAACAGTCTCTAACAGTTTAGATCTAAACATAAACATGTTTTGATAATTTAATTCCAAAATATGGATTTTTGAATGTGTGTCTGCCTTACACAAGAAAGAAGACCATATTCTGCTGTCTTAAGAGCTTTCTTCATAACTTCATTGCACAAATCGTAGATGGGGATCTCATTGTTCCCTCTAACTTGCACTGGAAGCACACAACAGAGCTGAACCAGGAAATAGATATGTTTGTAATAAACAGATATTTTTACCATTAATGATGCTACAAAAAGCCCATGTGTATACTGCTTTGCACAATAAGGAGGACAAAATTAAACCTGGAAAACCATTACATACAAAACCATCTGTGTCTTTTTTCTTCTCCCTTTCTTTTTTGTACCATCTTCCCACATGTATCAGCAACACCTGCACAGAATTTCCAGAAAATCTACTTTTTGTTGCTGTTGTTATTGTCATGACTTTAGAAACTTTATCAATTTGTTAAAAGCAGTAACAGTCTATTCTGTGACAGTGTTAAAGCAGTCAAACTAGGAGTAATAATCAGTCATGAAAATAAATTCTGACATTCAATTTTTCTATTCTCCTTCTTCTAAACAAGAAAGATAAAGTAGCCTAGTTAGGACATGTGGATGCAGGAAAAACATACATTGTGTCAATTTGTTCTGGTGGTTCCAAGCAATTTTTGTATTTTTCAGTAAAAATATGGAGACATCTATGGCAACATTATCAAAAAGTTTTAAATTGCCAACACTACTGCTTTTACTTCTAATATAATCTTATGACTTTCTTAGGGCCACATATGAATCTTTCAGTTCAGAGAGGGGATTGTTATTTACTTCGTTTTTTTTTTTCCAATTTTGATAAGCAGAATGGAAATAAACAATATAGTGCAAATTTTACATGAAGTCTCATTTTCTGTTGAGTTCATATCATGTAGAAGAGTCACTATAAAGTCTGTTAATCATTTCACTCTGATAAAAATCTAGGGATTTCAGTGTACAGGTTGTAATTGCACCTAATGTAGTTGAAACTGCACAGCCTTAAGTGTAAGGTAATGCTATTGCAAATAGAATAGATTTGCATATAATATATACATAACGAATGACAAGAGAAAAATACTGGAGTGATTTGAGATTCAGATCAGTACATTAATTTGTTCGTCAAATAAAATCTGTTGCACACACAAAGAAATCTCCAGCAATTTGTATGACATTATAATTTCATGCTTTTATAATAATGCCTTGTTAGAAGGAACCTGTATAAACCTGAGTTGTTAATAAAGAGCAATAGCAATCACCCTAGGTTTTGGCATATGTTTTATAATACTTTGACCTGAAGAATTTGTACTATGCTTGAATGTTCTATATTATTACAAACCATAAATAAAACTGGAAAATATTTCAGAGCTAGAAGAAATAAAATGTTAAAAGAAAGGAAATTATTTGTCACTATTTGTTTCTCCATATATTGGATGTAGTTTCATAAAAGCTAAATGTTAGGGAATATTCTCTCTTTCACTGTTACAGATAGGTTGTTTTAAATTATTTTACATATTTTATTAAAAAATAGACTAGCTATGTAAAGTGTGCTAAAACCAAATAAATCATTTGGCATTATTTCCCTGATCCTGTGCAATGTTCAGAGGCACTTGAAAAACAGGTATACATTACAGTAGAAATGGTAAGATAACTCTTTGTCTAGAAATGGGTGAAAAGCTTGCTCATACTTTGAAAAAGGAAAGAAGAGAGGTTCCTGTAAATTATTGACATGTCAGCCTTGCCTCTGCCCCTGGGAAGTTCATGGAACAGATCTTCCTAAGAGCTGTGCTATGGTAGGTGGGAGGCAGGGAGGTGATTCAAGATACCAACATGACTTCACAAGGGCAAGTCCTGCCTCACCAGTCTGGTGGCCTTCTATGATGGACTGACTACATCAGTGGAGAAGGAAAGGGTTGTGCATGTCATCCATCTGGCCATCTGTAAGGGCTTTGATATGGTTCCCCATGGTATCCTTATCTCCAAATTGGAGAGACATTGATTTGAGTGATAGACTGTTCAGCAGGTAAAAGATTGATTGGGTGGTAGACTGTTCAGCAGGTAAAAGATTGATTGGGTGGCCACATCCAAGGGGTAGTGATCAACAGTTGTGTCCAGATGAAGACCATTGATCAGTGGTGTTTCTCATGGGTCTGTATTGGGACTTCATTAATACCATAGACAGTAGGGTCAACTGCAACCTCAGCAAATTTGCAGAGGACATGAAGCTGAGTACTGAGGTTCATATTCCTGAAGGATGCAACACCATCCAAAGAGACCTGTACAAGTTCACGAACTGGATCTGTGTTAATCTGATGAGGTTCAAAAAGGCCAAGTAAAAGAGATTGCAGTAACTGGTGGCTTTAGTACAGGCTATATGGTGAAGGGCTTGAGAGCAAACCTGTGGAGAAGAACCTGGTGGTATGGCTGGATGACAAGCTCAAAATGAGCTGGAAGTATGCACTCCCACCCCCCAAAAAATGCATTTTGGGCTGTGCCAAAATCAGCATATTGAGGGAGGTGATTATGTTCCTCTATTCTGTCTTCATGAATCATATTTGAAGTACTGTGTTGAGCTCTAGAGTCCTCAGGACAGAAAAGATATGGACCTGTTGGAGGCAAGGTCTAGAGGAGGGCCACAAAAATGATCAGAGGTGTGGAACACTTATCCTGTCAANCTTGTCCTGACGTTAATTGTCTGGGAGAAGAGCCCAACCCCACCTGGATACAACCTCCTTCCAGGAAATTGTAGAGGACAACAAGGTGACCCCTCAGTCTTTCTGGAAATAAAATGGAAAATCCATTATTAAGAGCATTGAATTAAAGGCTTTATACCCAACAGTAAAAGACTATTAGATTGAATGTTCTTTTATTGAGCTCCTGGCCAATGCTGAGGACATATTGGGAATTTATTCACTATAAATATGTCCCATGAAACAAAGTTTTCCAGGGGTTTATATATATTGCAACATTTCCATAACCCTCTCCCCAGTCCAGCCCCAGGTCATCATGTCATAAAGTCTTTCTCTAATTTCATCTTGCTCCTTTTTCATGGAGTAAGAATGCCATTTAGGGTCCTATTATTGACAATTTTGGGGATGGCAGTCCTGCTTCCTGTCCTCTGGGTGAACTTTCATGCTGGCAACTTGTAGCGTATGCTTGCTCCAATTCTGCTGAGTCACAGTTTTTCTATCTTATGGCTTTAATTACTATTATGACATTCCATCTATCTTTGATTAAAGGATAACTCAAAGCTTATCTAGCTAAACAACACTTTATTGAATTTGCTATTCCAGCTAAACAGTCACCATTGATTGAGTTTTCTGGGGTGTATAGGTCTATGGAGCAACTCCATACAGGTGCAGTGAGGATACTCCTTCATTTTCTCAGGGTACTTTATCTTATTCTTCTGAAGTTAAACTAAACACAGACTTAAACTAAAAACAGCTAAAATAACAAAATATAATTTTCCTTGATAGCTATAGTACAGTTCCTTGCAAAATTCAGATGGCCACCAGATTCCTGGCGTAATAGAACTCCTTTTCAACATGCTAAAACCACGTGTCTCTTTCATAGAAGCATGTCAAAAAGCTGAAGCAAAGGGGTCAGAGCGGCAGGGGAACTGAGGAAGCTGAATTTAAATTTTTTAGTTATAATCATAGGAAAACTTGCAGTGAACACAAATGTCCCCTGATTTACTCGGGTGGAGATGTAAGAGTAGTGTCTGAGAAATTATAGAAGTTTCTGAACCTTAAAACGTTGCAATTGTAGCTGAAGAGAAGTGATATATGTTCATAATCATGATGAGCACAGGTGGTAACAGGTTTTGAGGAGTTCATTGTATTGTCAGTGCCTCATGCCTTTCAATTTATTACCCTTAACATATCAATTCACATTATAAATTTAACTGAATAGGACATCCTTCATTCTGCTCCTAAATCAGTGTGTGTGTGTATTTGTGAATGGTTCATGCAGAATAATTAGTGCATCATAGTATTGGCAAAATGATATATCAGGTTTGTTTTGTTTCACATCACAGGAACAGGGAAGAAGAAATAGGTCTGTATTCTCATGTGACATAAATTGAATAGTGCACCTGAAATACTGAGGTATGAAATAGGTGATTCTTTCTTCATTTTTTTCCAAAATACTAATTTTCACAGTACTTTGCAAAAATCGCAAAACATTATCAGATGTGCACAAATTTAACTACATAAAATAGTCTTAATTTTAACAAATGTTTTGAATGAAAATTGTTGAAAATATGGCTTTTCCTTTGGTATTTCTAGAAAAATTCCCATTTCAGTCCAAATTTAATTACATTAAATGGACAAGTACAAAAAAATAAAGAAAGTATTACTAAAAGTCATTCCTTCTTGGTCAATAGGCAGAAAAAATTTACTTCAACCTAAATTATCTATTTTATGGTTATTCCCACTATCTATTATTAAGAATTCAACTTCTTAACTTGGGAAGTTAGGAAATTGAAACCTTGAAAGTTTTTATGTTATTATCTTTTCAAAAATTAAAATTACAGAAGCAGAATAATTTTAATACTCCATTGCCCAGATTTACAGCTTTTCTCCTTTTCTAAGCATAGCCTTAATAAATGCCACCCAGATATCTGTTCCTTACTTTTACTAAGATTTCCCTTAGCTGAAGTACTTGCTATCATTTAGTCTTCTCTTACTAACATGTAGATTAGAATTCCAGAAGCCAAATCAAGCCTGAAGTACATTTGTGCAAATTTTCTTGTTCAAATTACCTCTCACGTCAGCCATTTCATGTTGGTGTTAACCAGCATTTCTATCACAAACAGCAGTACATAGAGACATATACTACAGATGATTGATGAAATATGTTAATACTATACTTTTTAATTGTTAGATTTTGTTAATTAGTAGATAGATAACAATTAAAAATGTAGCCCAGTGACTTAGTGATATTTCATCAGATTTTTGCATGTAACTATTAGGAATGGAAATTTTGTAAAGCATATTTAAATGGTCCCATTAAAAGATGACAACTTATCAAATACACAATGTATGCTATACTTAAAGGGTTAAGAATGATTAACAAAATTCAAGCAAAAGCCTGATGCCCTGTTAGATTCTTTACTATTTAGCCATGTGCCTGTTATAGACATCTCAAAGACTGACATCTCCTTAAAGAAAAACACCTTTAAATTTTCTATTGATTCTAGCTATAAATATTTGCAAATGTATGTACATTGAAATAACGTGAAGGCAACACAGTAGATGTTATTCTTCTATTAACAAGCAGGGATGTTAGAGAAGATGAAAGTTAAACACAAATAATATCACCTAAGCACGCTTATTTTTTTAAAATAAATTGTATTCTCAATCAATTGAATTTTTAATCAATTGGGGTTTTTTGCTAATTTTTAAATAAAATTTGAAAAATGCTGCAAATGTCTTTGAACTTTTTCTTAGTAGCACTCTAAAATTTTCAATTAATAAGGAGTATTTTTAATTACAAAAGGAGGAAAACTAGTAGTTAATTGATTCATCACTTTTTTTTTCAACTTCCATAGTATCCTATTCAAATACTGATTGTGGAATCGTAGAATGATATCTACATAGACAGAAAAGCTAGATATGTGAAGGGGTCACATATCTCTGCTATTTTGAGGAATTCTGTTTCTTCTCAGATTTCTAGTTCTAATTGCATTAGTTCCTGGTGCTCAACTGCATTCAGTACTGCAACTAAATAATTTACTCCTTTAAAATTTGTGCATAGCGTAGAATATGTCATATCTCCCTCTAAGAGCTGTGATTTTGGGCATTTTGTGCTAAATTGCTTCATCCATTATTAGGGCTAAAGAACCATCTTTTCACAAGAGTAACAAGAAAACATTGTAATATTTCCTTTTATTTTCTCATATTACAGCTTTGTTTTTATATTCAAGAAACAAAATGCACAACTCACAAACCCTATTCTGAATTCCTTATCAATTTCAAAGTAGTTGGCAAAAAAAGCAGCTCTTTAATAATATCAAATAGTTTTGATGCTTCACTATAAAGTTCTTACCCTATACTTATTTTACAGAATTAAAAAAAAATCAAACTTAATCCGAACCTACCATGATATTTATTTTTATTTTCTAAAATTAATTGGTTTTGAAAGTTCTTAACTTTTTCTCCAAAAAAATAAAAAAAAGGCAATTTTATCTCACCATACTATTCCAGAATAAGAGGATGAGATAACCTTAAATAATTTTGTTTGATCTCTTAATCTACTGTCTTTACCCATGACATCACCACTTACAAACTATGATGAACTGAACTCCAAGTTAGGCTAATAAAATGTCATCTATGCAGAAAACATAAGATTCATTTGTACTATTTAAGTACAACATTTTCATATCAGTGATCACACAAATGAAGTCATAGTCTTCATGAAATAAGGTTAATTTGCCAATGGTGTCAGTAATTACACTACCTGATTATTAGTATTGCTACAAGATGTCAAAATGAAAACTTTCCAGAAAAACATAGAGTACTGAAATTTCTGGGAAAGGCTTTCACTCAATTTAGTACTTTCTAACATGTTCAGAATATTTTTTTAGGAATGATTAAAATCCAATCTTACATTTTTTAGATGAAGAATCCTGATTTTTAACTTTATTAACCTGATATTAACTTCAGATTATTCATTGTCGGTTTTTGGCAGCTCCAGTTTACATGTACGTTTTCATCTGAGTGTCATTTTGGGTTTTCACATCCCAAGTTCACATTTTTTCAATGAATGTATAGGTTTCTGTTTGTTTGCTATTTTAATATTATTTCCCTTCCTGTTTTTACATACAGACTTTTCAAAGGACTATAGCTAATCCTGACTTATAAAAAGAAATCAAAACAAAACAAACCAAAAGCCTTTCTAATTTAATAAAATTGTTTTCATACTTAATTCTGCTAGAGATTAACATACCAATAACATTTTTAGGGGAAACTTTAATTAGAACTTAACAGTAGAATGCGTAGATTTGAAATCAATCTACAGATGCATGAAATCAAAATACTCATGTTATTCCTAGCAGGCACCAGTAATTTTCTTTCAAAAAATTACCTATAGATTCAGTGCAGAATAAATATAAGCTATGCTGTTTTGGGATGGGATAGAGTTAATTTTCTTCACAGTGGTTAGTACTGGGCTATGGTTTGGGTTTGTGCTGGAAACAGCGTTGGTAACACAGGAATGTTTTTGTCATTTGTGAGCAGGGCTTGCACTGAGCCAAGGGCAGTTTTGCTTCTCACCAGTGAGCAGCCTGGAAGTGCACAGGGAGTTGGGAGGGGACACAGCCAGGACAGCTGACCCCAAATGACCTAAGGGGTATTCCAGAGCATATAATTCCTTGCTTTCCCTTACTTGTGTGTGCTGCTTTTGCCTTACCCATTAAATTGTCTGTATCTGAACCCATGGGTTCTCTCACTTGTATTCTTTTTATTCTCCCTCCCATTCCACTGAGATAAATTCAGTGGCTGTGTAGGGATTAATTGCTGGCTGAGGTTAAGCCATGGCAACTGCATACATATAAATGTTGCTTTAACTAAAGAAGTAAGTAAACATATGGATCATTTTACCACTGTGAGGCGCATTGATAGGTAAATGAAGGCAATTCATACCAAAATTTAGTTCTTTTCCTTTACTCTTCAGTTCCTCCTATTCCCCTGATGCTGTTGTTAGTTGTTTGATATGCAGAAAACTCTGGTACATTATTTATATTACATTATTTATATAAGGTAATATTATATATATATATATTTCTATTACATT
>VZRX01009152.1:226694-272184 GCA_013398075.1 Notiomystis cincta | reverse complement strand
GCCGCCTCCTGGCCAGCGAGCGGGGCACAGGGCGGACGGGCAGCCGGGGAGGGCAGCTGAGAACCCGCGCAGCTCTGACAGGCGGCCGGACAGGGGCCTTCTCGGGGAGGGCCTGCCCGGAGCCCTCGGCACCGTAGGTGGGAATGTCTCTGCGGCTCCTGAATATTCATCTCAGCCTGGGCTGCAAACGGGGCAAAGGCAGGCTCGGCTGCCTGCTGCCATCCAGCCGCGGCGTTGCTGCGCTGCTGGCAGAGCTGGGAGCTCTGTGCCCATTCCAGTGCTGAAGGGGCCAGCTCTGCCTGCACATTGGGCAGGTGAAACCTTTTGCCTGAGCCAAATCAGCTTCTCCATGGTTTGAGGGCTCGAGGTCTCTGGAGAGCCTTTGTGGCCTTGGGTCTTTAAAGAAGCTCTCTATTGATGTACTCTGTTCTTGCTTTGTGCCTCCAGTTACTTTGCCTTCTCTTTCTCCTTTTTTTGCACTAACTTTTTGCAGTGCTTTGTCAAATGACAGACTGTGCCATGCTTTCAGAGCCTTGCTTCTTTAGCAGGATGCAAAGTACACTCAGTTCTTCCTCCCATCCTCAATTCTTTTGTTTCTACCATCCTTTTTAGTTGGAGTAGCCATTGTCCTTGTGCTGGGAATACCCAGTGACCTTCAGCCATTCCAGGATGACACTGGAAATCATGAAAAGATTTGTGACAATACAACTAGACATGTGTTCCCTAGTGTTTGTATCTGCTAGACCACCAGCACTTCCTGCCTGAGGAAGGTCACGGGTCTCTGCACAGCTTGAGATCCCAACAGCAGAACTTTCAACATGTAACTTTCTGTGGAGTCTCTCAGTTTCTGCCTCATGTTTCATTTTTAATGGAGTCTAGGTGACTGGTGTCTGAATAAATGATAACTTATAACAAGCAAATTCTTGCCAGTTCATGATGGCAACATAGGCAAGATTTAGTACAGATGGCTTCTTTGGGCTTCAAGGTTGTGTTCAGATGCATAGTCCGTGGCCTATAGAGCCCTACCTGGATTAAGTTGTTCCTCTTGCAAGATTTCTTGTGACCTCAGTCTTCAAAGTTTTGCCTTGTTTTAATATTAAACAATATATTTTTAATTATTGCTAAATAACCCTTTTGTGTTTTCCTCTAATAAGAAACAGGGTGCTTCCTGTCTGTGAAGCAAGGGAACCTTTGTCTTCAGTCAGAGGAGAGCACAACACTCCCCACTTACTGCTGCTGCCTTCTCTTGTTGCAGACATTCCTGTGATCCCTGACTTGGAGGATGTCCAGGAGGAAGATCTGGCCATGCAAGTGGCAGCTCCCCCCAGGTAAGAGCACTGCCAGGTGTTCTTGAGGCTCTCATCAGCACTGCAAACTGGCTAGTGAAATTAAACCCATCTCACTCATGCTCTTTGGATGTCAGCAGCAGTGCTGTTCAGCAGGATTTGTTTAGGGCTCTAAGCTGAACAGTGAGAACTTCTTGTTTCCTATTACATGGAGAAAGCAATTACTGCATATTCTCTCTATATTGAAAACCTACATTAGAATAACATATTTGGTGTTGCAAAATCAAACTCTCAAAAGTAGGGAATTTCTTGATTTAAGGTTCCCTGCATAACATCAAATGTCTCCAATACACATGCACACTCTGATTATTGATGGTCGTAGGCTGCTTTGCCCTCTACAGGATATCCTTAATACTCAAGCATGTAGTTAATTTGCAAAGTACAGTCCTGTTGTCTGAAGGTGCTATCAGAGTACCCTGGAGTCAGCTCAAGGGAGACCAGAAAGTTTTAAGAAAGGAATGTTTTGGGGGTTTTGTCTTAAACATGCCAGGAAAGTCTTCTCTTCTCTATTGGGCTTACTGCCAAGGTCACAGACTGGGATTTGTGTTGATCCTTATTTGGAGGGGTGGGATATCTTATTCCTGGCCACAGGTGCCTCTCTCACAAGTGTGGAGTAGTTATTGTAATTATATAGCTGTTAACAAAAATAATTGACAGTTTGTAGTAGTAAATTTAGAATTACAGTGTCTCTCACAGGAATTAATTTCTTTCTCTCTCTCTCTTTTTTTTAATAATGCAATCTGATCCTCCTGTATTCATAGTTTTTCTGCAGTAGAAAAGACAAGTGATTTTCATGGACAAAACCTAGCAAATTCAATTAATAGAGGTCTTTTCTATAATGTTGCATCAGCTGTGAATGCAGGCATAGTACAGCAGTGTTTCACTCCCCTATACCATATTTTTCTTGGAAGGGTACATTTTAAGAAGTCACATTTAATAGCTCTGATGCAGCTCAGACATGAAAATCCAAGAATCTCTACTATTCTGTAGCTTGTATGGTGTTGCTCTCAGAGGCTCCTTTGCAAAGGCACTGGGGCTGTTTGAATGCTCACTATGGTCTTCTTTCTATCCCTTGCAGCTAGTCTGTGGATCTTCTTTTGGCATGCTGGTTTCTCTGAGGGAGTCCATGGTTGTTCCACATCCTATTTTTATGCATGTGCACAGCCTATGCATGTGCATAGATTTGTCAATGACTGAGACAATTTGCTGACTGAGCTGTGCTTCTGTCTGGGTAATCCATCCCAACAGTCTGCATGGGGGATGTGGACATCAGGATGTCACCAGACTACTGTTCATGCCACCCTTTTCCTCACATGTGCTTCCACACTGAGACAGGCTTGTTCTCTGACCCTTTTTGGCTGCAGTGTGCAGGTGAACCGAGTGCTGACCTACCACGACCTCGACAAAGACCTAATGAAATATGCTGCCTTCCAGACCCTGGTAAGTGGATGTTGCTGTGGGATGGCCAATGTGACTCCCTCTCCTTCTGGGCTCATGCCATCCTCCAAGTGATACACAGCTGCACAAAATACACAGCCTTATCACCCAAAGAACTTGCAGTCTCCCTGTAAGCCTGTTCCTCTCTGCAGCATGGCTTTGGTACTTGTTTGTCTGTAAATAATGTGGATGTGGTATCTGTTGCTCAGATGAGGTTCTTGCTGTTGTCCTGGATAAAGTGACCCTTATGAGGCAAATGTGGCCATGTTTACCAATGTATCTGGTGAAATGATGGTGTCCATTTCCTCAGTGTCTGTAAGACTGTGACTCTGTATGTTCATAGGATGGGGAGGTAGACCTGAAGCTCCTCACCAAAGTTTTGGCTCCAGAGCATGAACTACGAGAGGTAAGTGTTTTGTGGAAAACCAACGAGGTAAAAGCTTCTTGTGTGTCTCAGACTGTACTAGGAAAGGAAGCCTTGTCAGTGGGGTGGAGATGAGATGTGAGGAGGAGGTTGTCCAAGCTGTTGGAAGTTTGATTTCCCCAGCAGATGATTTTTCAGATAGATAGGGTTTTATTGGTGTGAGTTTATGGCATCACTATGGTTGGCCCCCTTCAGTGTGAAGGAGCTAGTCAGGAAAATGTGAAAGACCTACTACTGTCAGAGATCCCTGCAGAAACACTGCTTTGCCCTTTGGTAGTCACCATGAGCTACAGGTGGTTCTACAGAAAAATACAGAGGGACAAAGGCAGAAAGCATTTGGGATTTGGGCAGGGGGTTTTTAAAGCAGGACAGAAAAATGTCAGTACAACTCGGTGGACAGGAGCTCAGGACTTGCAACAAAGGATTTCTGCAGCTTTGAACTGCACATGCTTCAGCAGAAGTGCAGAAGAGTGGAAGGGCTCCTTTTTACACCCTGCCTGGGAGTATCTAATATTAACAAATACCAAAAACCTGTCCTTTTTGGAATTTCGGAACATGAATAATTTTGTCAATGTTTTAAAATTTAGCAGATATTCTCATTTCATTCTGGCTAGTATTACTGTTCTAGCCAGCTGAATCTGAGACTTCCCTGGTCAGGGCACTTGCCTTTTGGTTTCTCTCTTTGCTGTTCTGGCATTGTTCAGAGAACTTCGGGTGACACCAGTAACATTTCAGCATGTTTGTCTTTTTTCCTCTTGGTAGGATGATGTCAGCTGGGATTGGGACCATCTCTTCACAGAGGTATCCTCAGAACTAGTGACTGAGTGGGACCTGGGACAGTCAGAGAGGGAGGACCACCTCAGTCTCCCATAGAGCTCTGACACACCAGATGTCTCACACATCCATCTCCTGTAAATAGTTAAGCACTTTAATTTTCTACTCACTTGTTTGTATTTGAGAAATTATTTCAGACATGAAAATAAATAGGAACTTGCTTCATAGAAAAAATTGTCTTGGGAGAAGTTTTGGTTATTTTTTAATAAGAATTTTTGTTCTCAAAAGAAATTAAGAATTCTAAACACAATAAAATATTTACTTATAGTCATTCCACCTCAATAGCACCTTTACAGATAACTGCAATGGTTGATCTTTCCTCTGTGGAAACGCAGCCTCTCTGGAGTGGGCCATCGTACAATGGAGTGTGGCTTGCACTGATGGCTATCAGAGAAGCTTAGGCTGATATGATTTGTTTTCATAGGACATCCAGGTTACCATCTTCCTCATGACAGACACCTCAAGTTGTGAGGATATCTGATTTACATTTCATCCAGCAGCCTCCAGCCTTTCCTTGTTAGTTTAATCTCTCTCTTGGAACATTACCTCTGTATTGACTCAGGAAGCAGCATCACCTATTAAACTGCCACTTCTTACAGCACCTCTTTATACCTTGAGGTTTCTCAGCTGAATTCTGTCCAGGCATAACCTCACTTAGCTTTTGCAATCACAGGAAACCACAGGCTGAATGGAGATCGCTTCAGGCAATAGGTACTTAGCAAGGAAAATGTTTATTCCATGTGTGTGAAAGAATGGAGCCTGATGCTCTCAAACAAGGTAACTCCCTGGTGGGTGTCTCCTTGGAACCAAGTAACTCACTCTTATTGTCATCTAAAGAAAAACTCATTTAGCTGTTAATACCTTGTCCCTGTAGAACCGTGGTCATTATTTGCAGGAAACAGTAACATTACTTCTAAACCAATGTCCTTCAAAGCCTTGTCCTGATGAAGGATCTTGCTGTATACTTCTGGGGAGTGCAGGTGCTGAGAGAAAGCTTGCTGTGCTTGTTTGGTCACACTGCATTCCCACTTTTGTGACAGAAGGTCAGATCAAGCAGCTCACTGTGAATTCACTACTCTGCAGAATTTCAGGTGATAGCTGATATGCCAACAAAAGAGAAGTAGTTGGGCCCCAGTCTGGGGCCACAAAAATAAGGGGAGACCTATCTGTTTTAAGGAGACACTAAGTTTTTTACAACCAAGACATCTCTCCTATAAGTAGAAAACTAAGTGAGGCAGAAGTTTGGGAGGCCATTGTATGGAAGATAATCTGAAAGTCTTTCTTTGAGCAGAGAAACCTGTTTTGGTAGGAGCAGAAACTTCCCAGCTGAGCTAGCATCAACTTTTCTGTGACACTTATGATTCCTGGCCAAAGAGAATTTAGAATGCTTTGTACATTCCAGGAAAAAAAATTGAATTCAGCAAACTAAAATAGGTTAGTAAATCAGACAACAAGCCAGTTTGAGAGGAAAAACAATGGGTGCTTTTGGCTACCTGCCTCAGCTGGGGACTCTGGGCAGGGATATTCTGAGGTTGGAAGCAGGTGTGTGTGGGCCAGGCCTGTGCCCAGTCTGGGAACTTGGTAACCCAGCAAATACCTGAGCAGAGCTGGAGAGAAGGGCTTGAAAAAAAAAAAGCCAGCCTCATCTATTTTATGGCAGGAAGAAGTATCTTTGATCATTTAGTCTGACCTGCTGTAATATAGGCCATGGCAGAGTCCAGTGAGATGGGGCTGAGTCTTTTAAAGATGGGTCTTTTAGAAAGGCAGAGAATATATTTGCAGCTCTTTCCTGGTTACTTTTTGATAGATGATTGTCCTTATGGTTTAAAATCTGTTTTTTTATTTCTAGACTCAGTTTTTGAGTTTCATCTTTTATTTCTTGAGCCTGCTTGCTTTCACCTTTCCATAGCCATGCTGACAGATATTTTCTCCTTGCTTCAGTATTTATGTGCACTGGGATCAAGTTATCTCTAATTTCCTTCAATAAACTTAACAGACTGAGACTTGTTTCCATGTCTCTTCAATTCCTTCACTGCTGGAGGAGGGGAGGTGGGTGTCAGGCTCCTGGCCATTCTCCAGTGAGCTGTTCCCACCCACCTTCCTTCCACAGTTGTGTTTTGGTTGCAGTGTTGGGAAGATGAGTAAGACCTGTTGCTCCTTCTTTCTGGTGCTTTCACACACGTTACTGTCCTTGCTAAAGAGAAACAATGAGCTGCTCTTTCATGCCCAGGCTCGTGGTGATGCATCAGTGTGTTCTGGCTGTGACCAAGCTGCCTCAGGAACCTGCATTTCTGACAAGTTCTGTGGAAAGAGCATGCAGAGAGGAAATGGCAGGTGTAACTTTTTCTTGTAGACTGCAAAGCTGTAGCTCTGGTTGAGCCTCAGGTGAGATAAGAAGTGAGAGCAGTTTTCAAAACAGTGCCTCCAGTTCCTAGGAGCTCGGATCAGCCCTCTGGGCTGTTCCTGGCCAAGGCATAGAGCAGTATTCCCTTGCTGGTCTCCACAGCCCCTGTATTGTAGAGGGGTAATGCAGGGTACAAGGGTGTGCTCGGGGCTGCACAACAAATCTTTGGCAGAATCAGGGTTAGAAATTAAGAACCTTAAGTTCCCAATTGAAACATGGCTTTCATATACCTGGCAAGTGTTTTCCATCTTCAGTTCAAACACTGCAATTCAACGTAGAGAGTCTTGCTTACTCTTTGTTCTGCTCTGTACTTACTTGCTGAGGAAGAGCTGCAAACCTGTCAAAGTGTGTATGTCAACAGCATGTTTAGCTCAGTGAGCTGGCATGAGGTGTCTGCCAGGGACTTGCTGGGATTCTGAATGGGTGTAAATATCTACCTGCAGGTAGCTTCTGGCAGACTCAGCGTTCAATAGTACAATACTGGGCAAATGGTGAACCTCATCACAGATGAAGTAAAAGAAGTGCATAAAGGAAAAATGAAATCTAGGTCCTATCTGTTTTAGAAATCTCTGGTTTTGCTTGTAATAATACATAGGATACTTATAGGCTTTCTTGGTGGAGATGCCTTACTAGAATGCAGTTTGTCAGTGATGGGGGAATATTGGGTCTGAGACAGCCTAGGAAACACTGGGAAAAATGGAGGAGATAAAAGCTGAGAAAAAGCCAGACCCAGCAACTTTCCATTAAAGAACCTTTCAGAGAGACTCTGGCTGGCTGGTTTATGAAGTGTGACAGAGTGACTGGAGGTGGGGGGGGGGAGCTGCTATGTTAATAAGTTGGAAAGGCACTGCCGTTCCTCTCTCCAAAGCATCTCAGGGAGAGTGGAATTAATTCATGGCATATGCTCCCAGCATCTGCCGCGGTGACCCGGAGTGGCGGGAGCCGCTGCCAGGCAGCGCGAGCCGGGGCCTGTCTTGCCCGCTCCTCTGCCGGGCCTTGCGCGGGCGCTGCGGGCGCCTGGGCGTGGGGGCGGCTGCGCTGGAGCACGCCCAGCTGCCGGCCCGCCGCCGGGCTCCTGCGGGCCCACAGCCGGGCCGCCGTGTTCCGGCCTCCCTAGGAGACCTGCTCTGGGCTTGGGGAGGGAGAACGGGGGTCTTTGGGTATTAAAGAGACCAGTGGGAATGAAAGCTAATCCAGTTTGTCCTAAACAGCCTTTATTCCTCCCACAGCATTCCGTGACCAAGACTTCCCTTCTCCGGCCATCTGACCTGTTCTGTCTTGCTATGAGGTTCTGAGTCCTCAGTGTTTCTCTTCCTTCTTTCCCACCATATCTTTACAGATGATTTGATCCTCTCCTTGAGAGAGAGGACAGATGTATTTTGTGTTAGATGAGATTTCATTCTCTGTTTAATGGCTTCTGGGAAATAACTTTTCACACCTTATTTCCCCTTGACTGACACAGACCACTGGTACAGGGTGCTGTGGTAATCTTTGTGTGTGCTTCATGATTTGCCTGTGAGCTTTCCCTCAGGAAAGGGCACCCAGAGCCAGCTCTCCGGGCTGCTCTTTCTGCAGCCACATCCTTCCACCTTTTTGGACAACTGCCCGAGATATGGGACACTTTCTTGGCCTGGAGAGCTGACAGAGCCAGGAGAAACTGGAGTGGTGGGTGATCCCCAGGCAGGACAGAGATGTCCCACACCGCTCCTGTGCTCTGCCAGCAGCTGCTCCTTGCAGCTTCTCCACTTGTGCTCCCTTTTGAAGTGTGGTGCCCCCGTCCTGGGCTGTGCAGGGATGGTGCTGTGCTGAGTGAGGGCTAAGGCAGGACGACACGGGGGATCCACAGTTGGCTGCCCTGGTGACACCAGTCCTCTCAGGGCCATGCTTTATCCAGGGGGATGACCTGCACTCCTGGCAGTCAGAGCCTAGGAAGGACCCTGATTGATTTGGTCGTGAATGCTGTGTGGCATGGACATCCAGAGCCTCTGAGTCCACTAATCTCTGCCAGGGTCCCTGGGGAGATGAAACATTTCCTTCTAGTGCCCTGCTACTTGCATCTGCCCCAGGAGGCTGCTCTACACAGGCCTCACTGGGGCCAGAACAGCTCCAGGCCATGGGCCCTCTTATCAGGCTCCATCTCCTGTCACTTTCAGGACCACTTCATTATCCTTTTATTAGCCCTCTTCTCCTGCTTATCGTTATTAATAATCACACTGTATCAGCTGGAGTGCTGACAGCTGCCCCTTGTCTATTCTCTCTGTCTATTTTAATCCTGCCTGCTTATCTGAAATAAACCTGATCCTTTTTCTTTTAATTAAAGAAATTTGGTGAGCCAGCCCCTCCTCCATGCAGAGATAGGACTGATCACACCAGTGATATGGAGGGAGCAGGAAAAGGGGCAGATTACTGGGTGACAGTGTTTTCCACAGCCCAAAGATATGGGATGTCAGAGTAGAGGCTGGAAGAGATTAAGGCACATGTGCTATGAGAAGAAACACAGCACTGGGTCACTGTGAGGTACTTATTTTGGGGTCTCTGTGTCTGGTCCAATGTATTGATGCAGGGCTGTGTGACTACACTGCACCAGTGCAAGACAAACAAGGGAGGTCTGTTCACCTCTCTCTGCCTAGCATGGGTGGCAATAGCAATGCCAGGCTCAGAGGCTGTGTGAGTGGCCTGTATGAGTGGCCAGGGCTGCTGGGATCGCTGCAGTTCCTACAAGAGCTAGAGGAGTTTGTTTCCTGGTGCTTTATAGTGCTGCCAGAAGATGCAAGTGCTGGTCTTCACAGTGGTGCTCCTGCTTTGTGCTCCCACAGGCATTGCTTCCTGGGGCCACCGATCTCATTCTTGTCTCTTAAAAATGCCTTGCTGGGCAGTTTGCTTGAGCTGAAATATTTGTGTTGTCTGTAGGGACAGGTCACTCAAGGAAGGGCTGTGCAAATAGGCTGGGAGAAAATTGTTGTGCTAATTCACACTTTTATGAACCCATAAACTCAAATCTGCATTCATTGCAATCTGCAGAGTGACTGGAGTGTGGGCTGAAATGCTTAGAAAGTGTTAATCAGGGGTCCGTAACAAAGCAAAATGCTCTGAAGTGCAGCAGCAGGAGCTTGGCCATAAGCAGCAGGAGTATTCAACCTTAGTGCTAAACAGGCCAGTGCTTTGGCTCTCAAACGCTTCATTTCAGATGCACAAGTTGCAGGCTGACTGAATGCGTATGTACCCTCTGCTACAGAATATGGCAACTGGCTCAGATTTGTAGGGCTGTTTCACCTGAGAGGCTGTGGGCCCCAGAAGGGTATAGGGCAGAACTTCCTGATGCTGAAATCCTGTCAAGCAGAGCCATGCTGGCTTCTGTCCCTGTGCTTCTGTTGCCTGTGAGTATTGCAGCTGACTGGGATGAGCGTTAACCTGCAGTTCAGATGTTGGTGATGGAGTTGCCACAGTACAAACTCATGTATGTGGCGTCACAGATCCTTTAAAAATATGTGATTCTCTAGCAATCACAGGCAAGAATTGTGTGTGGTGACATTTATGCTGTTGCTTCTCTCTCAAATACCCTGCTGCTTACAGAAAATCTCTTCATCATTACTTAATGTTGAACAAAATGTTTGAAAGATAAGAACATGCAGGATTCACTTGCCTAAACTGATATACTATTAACTGATCAGCTTTTATTATCTGACCCTGCTCCTTCAGCAAAAATCATTCCTTTTTTGGACCCAAGTAAGGAAAATTCTCAAGATGGTTTTTAGCCCTGAAATGATGAGGGACACTGGTTTTGGTGTTGTGGGACATTTTGAATCCACCAAAAGAGATGGACTTGCAGTCCATGTGGTAGACTGAAGTCTTGCTCTGATCATTATCCTGATCAGCAGAACTGCTCACAAAGGCAGGAAAATGCCTTGGGAAATTGCCAAAGAATTTGATCCAAGTCAAGCAACCTTCTCAGTGCCTGGAGTTCCAAAGCCAAATTTGAGCTAAGCTTGTGACTCCCTGTGGCCTGTGAGGTTGTATGTACAGATGGCTGTAGGCTTGGTGAATCAACCTCACAAATAAATGGGCAATAATAGTTCAGACTATGGTAGCTGTACCTGAGCTCACTCACAGCTAGTCCAGATAACAAACCCCATCTAACCCAGAGGGATGAGAAACAGCCTGGACTTGCCCTGCTGAGTGCTGTAAGTCCTGTTTAAGATCTGAGCTAGTTCCCTTAAAGCCTCTCTAGTATTGCCCTCTGTATTGCTCTATGCCCCACAGAGATACTCTTACTCACTTCCATGGTTTTCAAACCCATGGTCCCCAAGACTTCAGATGCTGTGTGTCCCTCCCTGCGCAAGGGGATTGGGTGCTTTTCATTTCATACAGAGGAACCAGAATAATGGGTTTATAATTCAAGTTCTCCTGGGTCCCACAGTGAGACTGTGACACAGCTAGGAACCGAATCCAGCCCCTCTGAGCATCTGTCCAGTTTCACTAACTGAAATTATGCACAAGGCCAATATATTTGTTTATTTTGATTTTCAGCCAAGAGCTCATTTCAGGATACAGATCTCCTTCCAGATTTTCATAATCAGAAAGTAAATCTTTATAGTCTCTGTACAAAACATCTTCCCCAGGAAGAGCACAGCACCCTGCCCACCTGGCGGAATGCCCGCTAAGATAGGAAACTGTACTCATGTCCTGCAAAAACTGTTTTCTACCACAAGGCTGCTCTGCTTATCCCAGAAATAGCCAGGGAAAGGGATGAATTGTGAACGAGCCCAACTGTTTTCCAGCGTAAACTCTGGAAGTCTGAAGCCACTAGGGCTCTTCAGCCTGCTGATGTCTGTCTCTACAGAGATTTCTTCTGCATTCAGCAGAAGATGAGCACAAAGTAGGAATGGAAAATCTCTATGCTGAGAGATGCACAGGCCATTCCGAAAGGTTTTGGTGCATAACACAGTAGCACACTGCCTTAAGATTAACCAAGCAAATGCCGTGGGGTTTTTTGTTTGGTTGTTTGGTTGAGTTCTTAAGCCACATGAGGGTCAAGAGCCTTTAAGAAGACTTTGAGCCCTGCCTGTTCCAGGGCCTCTAGGCTCTTGTCAGAGGATATCCCAGCACCAACATAGTTCTTGATCAAGTGGGACTAGTTGTCGCACTGTCTGTGACAGCTTCTTGTGACATGAAACAGGCAAAGAGAGAGCTCTCTAAGATACCTATGACTTGCATGACATGCAGTGAGTATGGAGTTTGGAGATTATTCGTTCAGTAAAGGCAGTGTCACATTACGCGAATGTACCTGGAATAGTTGTGTGGCTCTAAAAGAACCATCCTTAACTTGTCAGATAAACAGGTTTTTCTTTTCATAAAGTGGACATATATCTATGTCATACTGGATACAGACTTTTCCTTGGGTGGAGGTGTCCCTGTGCCATGTAAAGCATACCTATATCTCATCAGCTGAGCAGGTTCTGTCTTCTTGGGCCCAGGGACCTGTTTGTCTATCAGTATAACATGCACATGCGCCAGTGATGGCTGGGATTGGAAGTATTTATGGCAATTAAAATGTTTTGCCTGGAAGCTGTTTTGGGGCTTTTTTGAAGTGAGGATTTTCAGACTTCAAGGTGTTAACAGCCCCTCTAAACGGTTTTGTTTTTTAATTGCAGCAAATGACTGTGGAGCCATTAAACATTCGCCTCTCTGCAGTTGTTTCTAAGCCCTTTCAGTCCTTCTTCTATTTATTCTGTTTAATTCAGTCAGGTAGCTTCGGGGCAGTGAAGATCAATACTTTACTTTGATAGAAAAGAGTCAGGTTTGAAACACAGAGATAAAACTGACACATTTTGTATAAATTTAATTAAAAATGCACCTTTAGTGGCTTGTTGCAAGCACAAAGCCAGCCCTCCATCTAGCTATCACTCTGTCTCCCTCTCTGTCTCTCTTCCCTTTCTTGTTCCTAACAGGAAGATCTCTGAATCTGCCTCATCAACAAAGCTTCTTGTTTTATGATTTTTGTCTTGAAAGTTTAGCACTGAGGGAGCAGGATACAAGGGATGTGAAATTCTAAACAGACCTTCTGCTCTCTCCCCGGTCCCATTCCTTTTGGTGGTGGTGGCTGGGGGGACAGGGAAGGAGCCAGCTCCCCAGTGGAGAAAGGAGGGGGAAGAAGCAAAATGTTTTTTCCCTTTTTTTTTTTTTTAAACCCAGCAGATTGGATACCCTGGGGCACTTTCTGTTTGGATCTGTAGCTTTCCTCCATTCCCGCCCCCTCTTTTTGCTTTGTTAAACTGAGAATTATTTTTCTGACTACATGTGCATCCCTGATCCCACTAGGACAGTGCTGGCCACAAGGCAGTGTCTTTATTCTCTCTTTCTTTCTCCTCCCCTGCTCCCCCTCATTCTTCCCTCTCCCTCTCTGCCTAACCCTGCTGCCAGTGGGCACATTTGTCTTGTGTTTTATAATATGGCCCCTTTCACCCCCTTCCCCTGCATCTCTTTCTCTCTCTCTCTCTCAATCCTGTTTGGCTTGGTTCATTTTTCACTTGAGTGCCTTTCCTCCCAGACTTCCCTCTGCTCCAGCCTCCCTCTGCTCAACACCAATAAAACACACACAACACAGGTAGAACAAGGTGCCAGGGCTCAGTGTGACAAACGACTCACACACCACTCAATAACCAGGGCTGTAAATTGCCCTCTCTTCACCCTCTGCCGCCTTCTGGGGACAGCAGCTTGGCTGGGCCCTTGCGAAATGGGCTGTCCTGATGCAGCGTGGGATCGGGAAGTCCAGTGGGAATTGGACACTGCCACCACTGGGACAGAGACTTTTCCAGCGCTGTCTTTTGGGGTTGTGGGATTTAGTGTCTCTGATTTACTCCCCATGGAGCCATGCAGCCCAAGGGGCTCCAAGGGCTTACTGGAAAGTGGGAGTTGTGTCACAAAGGGGTGTGAACGACCTGCCTGACCTACTTAAATCCTGTTAAATCCTGTAACACCTACTTATATCATGTTTTGTGGCCAAGAGTTTCAAGACTTGTTCCATCTATACAAGCTTTGGGAGGGTTTTAAAGGGAAGGATGATTCCTGAGGGTCTCTCTGTTCCTGGGCTGGGAGTTCTGGCTGAGCACCATGTCACGTCTGAGAGCCGGGCCTCCATGGCTGGTGTTTCTGTGTCGGCACCAACCCAGCTTAAGCACCTCAGACACCCATTCCCTACTGCTGATCCATGGCCTGGCCTTCCCTGGGAAACTGCCTTGCCCTGGCTGCATACTCATATTGTGTTGCTGTAGTGCTCATATGGTCTTGGACTGTGCACTCGTGTTCAAACAAACTTAGAGAAGTAAGCCACCACTTGAGAGAAATAGACCACCTGTGAAGGAACAGGCAAGGGCAAACAAAGGGTAACAAAATAAATGTAAACAGCACCTCTCATGAGCCATCAGCACCTGCAATTGGCTTCTTCCTGTGTCTTTGAAAACCCCATATGCTTGGTACATTATGGATGGTGTGGAGAAAGGGAGCGAGGGGACACTAAGCAGATGTCATTTGGAGAGGCTGGACAGAAAGAAAGAATCTAGAAGAGAATAAGCTTGACCCTCATGAGCAGGCCAGGTGAGCTTGTGAAGAATGCTGAAGGACAAAGAGGCACAGCTGCATATACTGAAGAAGCAGCAGCAAAAATTAATCTGGATGATGGGGCAAAGGAGAGGTGGTGTCTGCCTGCCTCTGCATGGCCCAGGTGATCTGGGGGTATGTGTGTGGCTGTCTGTGGGTCAGCATGCAGGCAGTGCCCGGCTTGAGGCAGAGCAGGGCCTTTCAGATCCAGCGGCAGGCAGCGATGTGCAGCTGCTGCACAGAAATGTGCTCTTTGTGCCGTCAAACTGCAGTTGCTGTGAATTTTGTTTGAGAATCAGAATACTGTACAGGTGGTGCTGAGTTGTTCATCAAGATGCCTAATGGATTTCAGGTGCCATCCCCTCTTCTCTTAAGGAATTGCCTACTCCGGTGGATGTGTGTGTTTCCTGTTACTGGTTTCATTTGGCTCTGGGATTCCTCACCATCTCCCCCTGAGTTAATTTGTGGCAGCAATATATGTAGAACTTCTAGCCTCATACTTGCAGGAGGCTGCATTTCAGCTGTGAGCGAGGAGTGTATCTTCTAATCTTTTTACTACTGCTTTAGCTTGTCAGTGTAACAGGAAAACACTCATCTTTGTATGGCCCTGTGCCTCACTCTGTACTGGTGTCTCTGCTCTGCAGCTCAGGCTGCTCAGTTTTACAGCAGTGAAAGAATTTTACCAGCAGTAAAAGCAGAGAGTTTCCTTGCTGAGCTAAAGTGTGATGGGCAAACTCTGTCAGTTTGTCTACAAAATATCGGCTGGAACACCGGTTAAAGTCGTCCTGAGTGATGCGTGGCGGTGAGTGAGTGCTGAGGACTGGTTTCTCAGGGAGTGTGCCGGGAAGGAGCGTGCCGTGCCGCGCGGTGCGCGTCTGCAGACGGACAGCTCTCGCGTCTGCCGCCTTTAATCATGGCAAATGAAAGTTTCTAAACAGCGGAAGATGCCAGGCTTTGTGTTCTGCCACCGGAGCTGCCTCTGCGCCGCCGTCAGTGCCGGTAATTGCAGACAGAAGCCGCTTTGTGTTAAAATGGCATCGGTAATTGAAACGGAATTCAGAATCAGGACCCTGCAGGCACCGCTCGGTGAAAGAAGAAATAAAGATCGTTTGGGTCACATCTTTTGTAATTTGCGTTTAATAATCGTACCAGGAGGTACATACAAAGGGAGAGGAGAGATAAGACACAGCCCACTCCCCCTCCTCGCTCTGCCTTGCAGCCTTCCCACGGAACGGGGGAGCCTGGTGGGAACCCCGCACCCCCTCGCCTGGGCTGCCGGCTCCCTCCCACCGCGGCTCGGGGCTGCTTGTGAGGCCAAGCCAGTACTGCTCGCTGGCAGCCAGAAGGAGAGAACGGCTCCTTGGGTTCATGTTAAACTGGATGCTCAAGTTCTGGTCTTATGGTTAGGCTGAGGATTTACTGGTCCAGGTGCTGGCTCTTGCCCAGTGGGTCTGGCTCAGCTCTGAGCATCAGAGGACACTCCACTGGTTTGCACTTTCTGAGTTTCCCATTGAAACAGGATCCTTCTGGTATCCTTTGATGGGCTTCTGCAGTTATGCCTATACAAGTATATTCAAGCAAACGCAAGCCATGGGACATGGCTCATGCTGTAATGTCCCAAACTTCTCCCACCAGAGCACAGCAAAGCCTTCTCTGTTCTGCTTCTGGGAAATGAAATATTGCTTATGCTCCCCACAAATTTCAGCCATGCTGTGCCTGAGAAGGAACAAGCTGGTGGGCACCAGCACCATACCAGGAGCCTGCCCATGCTCAAAAAGCCCCAGTACTAGAGCCTGTGCCATTGTAAATTCACTAGGGTATATGCAGCTTTGTGGTTTCCTTCTTGACCTGTTTGGTGAGTGACTTTTGATCTCAGGATATTTGAGTTACCAGGGAAAAGCCATGTAGCGATAAAAATATTGCAGAGATGCTCAGGAGAGGACTGCAGTACAAGACACAAAGATCCTGTCAAAGACTGAGGAAAATGTAGATGCATGCTGAGTGCTGGTAACTTCTGTTCTTTTTGGCTTCATGCTGTGCTTAGCTGATGCTTGTTTGGCCTTAGAAGAAGACAGATGCAGTCTCTCTTTCCTTCATATTAAAGTGCACAACAGTGCTTGTGCTGTGGCCAGTGCTGTTCACAGTCTGCCTCTTAGAGCAGGATAGTGGGTTGGATGGCCCTTCAGACTAAGCTGGCACAGCCTATTTCTCTCATGCTCCTGGAAGCTTGTCATGGTGTGCTTCTGCTGTGCTTACCATGGAGGCTGGGTTGAAGGCCCCAGAGAAGCCACAGCAGGGTGGTGAAATAGTTCTTCTCTTTCAGCCTCAAACTGTCCAGGGACATTCAGCTGGTCCTACAGTGCCTAAAGCGTGCACTCATAAGTCTCTGCTCTGAAGACTGCATCATCCAGTACAGGGTTGCCTGGTTCCCCTTAACCTAAGCCCCTGATCCCAAAGGAGCTAAACCTGTCAGATACCTTCACCATAACCTCTGGGGTGGTCGAGACCTATTGACATGTCATCTAGAATATGAGAACCAAGAAGATCTGGTTCTATGATCATATAGTCTACTGATCTGCCCTGTGATTTCCCTTAGCTTTGTCTCTGTTGAGCCTTGCTGTAGTGCAAATACAAACTGAATTTCTTCTTCAGTAAAAAAACCAGCACCCACTGCTTTTATTTCTTGTGCCAAACCCAACCACAGCAAACATGCACCTAAGAAATGGCAGTTTCTATTCACATATATTCTACTTTGGTATTTTTAAAACCCAGTGATAACCTGGGAGCTACACTAAATCCAGAGGAGATGAACACAGATGCAAGCAGAAACAGTCCATTCCACCCTTGAATAATTGGTCTCTTTACCTGGGATTTCTAGTCCATTATGAGGAACAAACTCAGCTCTGTTTACCTTTGTTGGTGTCCTGTTAATTTCAGTGGACTGGAGCACATGTTACTGCCTGGATTTATTTCATGCAGTGTACATTTTCATCTACCAAGCTTGGCTCGGGGACAGGCTTCATTGTCAGCTGTAAGGATACAAAAGAGGCATCTCCAATGTCCAGGAACTCTCCTATGCTCTGTATTGGTGCTGTAACCTCATGGTTTCCCTTGCACACAAACTCTGCATTTCTTCCTTAAGCTGTTCCTGGCAGCTCACCATTTCACAGTTCTTGCCTATGGCCAGGAAGAGCATCATCTGTCAGCTACATCTGGAGCTGCCATCCTGCCTTCTCCCAGGGAGCCCAAGGGGTCCTTATCAGAGGGCCAGAGCAGCAGTTGTGACAGGAGAAATTTAGGTTGGGGAGACGTACCTTGACTTCTAGTTATAATTGCAAGGAAGAATCTTGTTAAATTTTAAGAGCCAATATCCTGATTTTTATTCAGCCTACAGAAGGGTAAATGTGACTTGGTGTCCCCCTGCTCAAATGTTGTCAGTAAGTACTCAGAAGTAAATACCCAGACACCTGAAATCAGATGAGGGAGAGCACCTGAAAGAGGTAAGGAGTTTCTCATTGTGGTGGAGAGAGTGTCCAAGCTCTGTGTAACTACATGCAGACACACAACCTTTCCTTCTGCCTGATAAAATAAGGGTGTGTTAGCCTTTGGGTGCAGCAGCAGAGCTGCTGGGGATGTCCCTAATTGGCTGAGGTGATCCATACAAGGAACTGTGGATGCTTTGGCCTTTTCTCTCCAAGCCTTCTTCTCACTTCATACATGTCAAGGATTTAGCAAGCATCACCACATTAATCCTGCTCCTTGCCAGCATTTCAGGAAATGACAGTGTCACAGCCCTGCAAAGATACCCAGGTGAGCTGCACTGCTGCATGTGCATGGCCTTCTTGCTGGGCATGTGTGTCCTACAGTGTCATCAGCTATGGTGAGCTGCTGTGGCAATACTCCCCTACTACTCTATTTTCTCCTTGGTTCAGTCTCAAATCCTCAGGTTTTGGCATCTCAACACTCTTTCTCAATGGAGAACTAGAGATCTTAGGTGGGTGGTCACATGTTAGGTGATAGAGAGAAGTCAGATCTTGAAGAAGAAATGAGCCCTTCAGGCCTTGCCTTGCTTTAGTAATGCTCTTGGGAGCCAGTTTTTGTGGAGCTGCTGTTTGGCCCTCTGACAGCTGTGTGTCCTTTGTGCTGTTCTCTTAGAACTCCTTTTGTGTGTTGCAGAAGATGTCGTTAGGAGGAGGAGGAGGAGGCCACAAAGCTGTCGAAAACATCTTTCTTGTACTCCTTTCTCACACACTCCTTCCATTGCTACCCCTCCCTGCACAGGGATTACATTTGCACTTCCCACACACTCACCTAAGAACCCCATACACCCACACCTACACAGACTGACACAGATGCATCAGAGTCTTATTTTCTGTGTTCCTCGACCTTCCTTTCCTCCTCCCATCTGTTTGTTGAATAATTCCTGGCTAAGTAACTTTCTCTGGGCAGCCCCTGGGCTGGGGCAGAGGGACTTGCCCCCTCTCCCCCCTGGCTGTCCAGGGGGCCTTTGAACATGTGTTTCTGGGAGGCAGACACCAGCTGGCTGGGTGACATTTGCATAGTCAGCTAAAAGCCCATGAGCTGAGCTGGGAACGTCTGGAGGAGCCATGGCAGGATGGAGGGAAGAGGGAAGCGCTGGTCAGCTCGAGGTCAGCTGGAACAGATTTCTCAACAAACAGACAGATGGTGAAAGGAGATGAGGGGTGGGGGGAGCATGCAAAGGCTCCTACATCAAATATGTAAGTCACTAAATGCAGTATAAGTGACCAGTGTGCCTATGGGCATGGTAGTCACTGTGCTGCTTCCTTCCAATCCCATGGGGTGGATGCATGGGCAGAGCACAGGCTCTCATTGCTCTTGGTGCCAGGAAGGGGAACAGGGTGGATCATGGAGAGGGAAGGGGCAGAGAGAGGCATGGGACTCTATGGGGTCCCAGTGCTGTGAAGCCGCAGCAGGAGCTGGAGGCTCCATGCAGCCTCCTGCAGTGAGCCAAAGGGGCCCTGCTGCCAGAGCTCCATCCAGGCACCAGCAGGGCTGCTGTGACTGGGGACTGAGGCCCAGATTGTCTGGCCACAAAGCTTTGTCTGAGCTCACAAAGCATCACCCAGCTCAGCAGGTTTGGGACTGGGGTCTGTACACTCCCAAGCACAAGGTACCCTCATCGTGCAGATCCCCCCATCCCTGTTGTTCCTGCGTGCTGTTCACCCCACTTCTCCCCCTGCTCCAGCTAACTTCATTGGACTGAAAATAATAAAGCAATCTGTATGGTTTTGCTCCTACAAGGACATGTCTTTGCCATTCCAAAATAACAGCAAAACATATTTATGAGCCCCTGTGCTGCCTTTGCCCTCTCTGCTGATCACTGTTCCCGGCTGCCTGCTTGCTTTCATGCTCTCTTCTGTCTCCACAGCCCATTCCTCAGGACAGAAAATACACTTTATTTTTTCATCCCACAGCACCTTTTGGAGCACTGCATTAAAAAAACACTCCCTTAGCATGAGAATACTCAGGCAGAGAGAACTGACTTTTGTCCCCAATGCTCAGAGTGGCCACAATTGAATGCTTCAGGAAAAAAAGACCAGGAAATTCTATAATGGACAATCAGGGGCTAAGCCAACCAGAGATAACTCTTTTCCACCTTCCAAGGTGTTTAGCAGTTGCCACATGTCCTTGACCAGGAAGGTTCACAAATTAGATGTTGTCTTTAAAATCCTGGGCTTACATTCTCCATGTACCACTGGTAAGTGCTAGAGGCTAGTTATGCACTGTAGTATGAGGTATTCCCATTACATGCCCCTTTTTGTTTGATTCTTCAGGAGAAATGGAAATGCAATGCATTTGTGTAATTTTTAATGTGCTTTGGGTTTTACTTTTATTTTCCTAATGCTGTTGCCTAGATGGTGCTAAATCCTGTCCTGAGGGATGCAAACACATGTTACACGTGTTCCCCGTGATGAGTGCAGGCAGATAGATGTTACAGGAATGTGTAAGGGAAGGGCCAGCTAGAGCAAGAAAATTGCACATAAACTCCTTGTATGTATGATCCCATCCCATGTAAAGGGGTCTGTATGTTAAGCTAAACTGACAAGGTTGGGATGGCACCAATTGGCCTTAATTGCCCTGGTCTCACCTGGGACCCACACCCAGGAGCTCCATTTAAGCTCAGCCTGGGCCATCCCTCACCTTCTTGAGCTGTGCTGTAGTTCTGCCTCTCTCTAGCTTGGCCTCATTTTCTGACCTCAGATCTATGCTGCAGCAGTGTCTTCAGCCCAAGCTCTTGCTGCTCCTGATGGGACTCCCTGGATGAACCCTGGGCCTGGTTCATTACTTTGCCATGCTAGGGCCATGTGTGGGCCCTGTAAGCAGCATTCAGCTTTGCCTTTGAGCACCTGCTCCAGTGCTGAAGGACTGTGCCTTGATCCATGAGGAGACTGTCTGGGCTGGGATCATCTTTGGCAATGATCTCATGTTGGAATTTCACTGTCGCTTTTACCTTGTCCTGGCTCAGCTTCATCAGCAGCCTCTTCATGATGATGATGATGATTTTTTTTCTTTGGAAGTCTAAGTAATGGTGTCTCTTTTCTCATAATTATATTCAGAGATTTCTAGTAGGCTAAGGATGGCTAGTTTTCTTTTAGAAAAGCATTTGAATTTGAGCATTGTCCTCAGTTTCCATTCCTTTTTGATCTTCCAGTTTGGTTTGTTCTCTGTAGCCTGGAAATGCTGATGGGCAGAAGCCACTTACAGTCTAGGCTGTTGTGGATAATGGTCAATGATATAATCCTTTGCACTCTGAGCAGTAAACACAGAAATTCCCTCTGACTGCTCAGATCCTGCCTTCAGCTTCCCCAGCTAACTGTAGAGCTTTTTAATGTAAGAACATCTATGTGGAAGAAATGAATCTTATCTTTCAGCAACACTGCCTGAATTTCTAACCTATTGAGAACTTTTTTTAACTTATAGTTTAATAAATAATTGACTCCTACAAAGGAGCAGGTAGTCTTAACTTATCCCATCTCCCTTTGCATTTGATCTAGATGTCTCTGTTCTGATATACCAGAAATGAGCAAGAGAGATGTCCTTTGCAGTCAGGAAAGTGTCATGCCATGCCTGTTACAAGATAGAAACAGTAATTGTTATTAGAGCTCACTATATATGAAGCAAAAGGAAATGTACTGCTGTTGTTTTTCTCAAAAAGTCTTGAATTTGGTCCTCAGGGCCTTATTTATCACTTGGAAATATTCACATGCCTGTTGGGATTTCATCAGAACACTTGCAAATCCCCAAAGTTTTCTGAATTCTCGTGGAGGAGGCTCTTCTGTCTCAGGTGTAAGCTGTTCTGTTGTTCTGTGCTTCGTGTTTGTCCTCTAAACAGGGAAGAGAGATGTTCACTGCAAGTGTCCCATGCAACTGTCAGAAAGCTGCATCTGTGCTGTGTGGGGAAGCGTGGTGGGATGCAGCAGGGCAGAGGGGGGCTCACCACACTCACCACACAGGCTGTTCTCACCTGCCACTTGTTCTTGTTTGGGTCAGACGTGCTCCTCAGTCCGCATGCACCTCTGCACTCTGCTGCACTACCCGAATTACCACCAGGGAAGTATGCAGGGAAAGAGAGAGTTGTCTTGTGCCAGCTCTCTCTGCATACACGTGTGCACACATGCCTGCACACCCCATCACAAACCCTGCCAGCTCCGGGAAGTCTGAGTGTTGTGCACCTCCGAACTTAAATGTGTGCTTCCCACTCTATGGGCAGCTGCTGCCAAATGCCCAGCTCATGTTTTGTTTTATGAATCCCTTGCTTCTGTGAGGCTTTATTATTATTATTCTTTGAGTTAAAATGGATCCATAACCTTGTGGGACAAGGACATCGGCCTGGCTGGCAGTGTACATGCTTTCTTGTGCTTGCACTCTCCCTCCCCTCCACAATTACTCTTCATGCAGCACAGAAAATAAAGCATTCCAGCAAAATATGACTGCCCCTCTCTCAACAGGAGGTCACCAAGGCTTGGGCTAGCACAGGAAAAAGAAAGCCCAGGGAAAGAGCTACTGCTTTTTGATTTACGTGCTGGCTGGGTAAAAGGAGAGACTGCTGAGTGAAAG
Organism: Notiomystis cincta; assembly: GCA_013398075.1. Classification (NCBI taxonomy): domain Eukaryota; kingdom Metazoa; phylum Chordata; class Aves; order Passeriformes; family Notiomystidae; genus Notiomystis; species Notiomystis cincta. Next base: position 250,043 of record VZRX01009152.1, on the reverse strand, counting down.
GAAGGTACTACAGGAGCTGCTAATTGAGTAATTGCAGCTCAGAGCTGCTGAGAAGGTGGCAGGAGCAGGCAAGAGAGACCTTCTCTCTTGGCTGGCAGGAGCCCTTAATTTCTTTTCTCACCATGGATTTGAGAGCAACGGGACAGGTCTATGTATCTGGTTTTTGATATTGAATAGCATAATTGCTGTGCCTCTGCCATAGCCAAGTCTACCCCTGCATTTACCTCTTTTGCTCATATTTCCCTTCAAGCCCTTCTTGTACCCAGAAAGTTTTATGCACTACTTGTCTGAGTAAACAAACACTTTTCTTGGCTCTGTGTCCAGCCCTTGGTACAAAGAGTTGGGAAGTTGAACAGCTTGCCTTCTCCCCGTGCTGGGCATGGGATGCTCATCATGAGCATGCCCTTATGCACACTCTATCATCCTTTCTGTTCACATCTGGACACTGGGGTTTTGAGGCTGAATTCAGCAGGAGCCAAAATCACTCCTCCTTTCTGCAGCTGAGTGCAAGATGCTGCAGTTGCCAGGGTTGTGCAAGGGGGATATGACATCTCCTGGTATGGCTGGGCTCAGACAGGGACCTGCTGTTCCTTGTTCCTGCCTCTGTCCACACGGAGCTGGCAGCCACTGAAATCCCTGCCTGAATGTGAATTTCAGGCACGTGTTCCACATTGCCACCAGGATGAACATCATTTCCCAGCACTAGCAATAATCTGCTCCCCACATGCCAAATCATATGCCTGATCCCAGGACCATGCTGGAGCTCAGATAGCTGCAACTGGAGAGACAGGGATGTGGGCAAGATCTGAGCCCGTGCCACTTGCCTTTGTCAATTTTTCTGAACTCCACAAGTCTGGCATAATCGTTCCCCTGAGTCTGAATGCCACCTCTCCACCTCCTCCATGGATGAGCAGATATTCTTGTGATAAGCCTGTGTTTTTCTCCCACTCAGAAGGAAGGCTATTACTGCACTAGTCAGAGCAATTGAGACATTTGTTTCTGGCTGTGAGGGATGCTCAGAGAGGGAGGACAGGCAGAGTCCCTCCAGCATCACTAGAGGTCTCTCTTTATCTGTATGTTCTTGTCTGCAGGCCAATGGGAGAAAAATACATTTGCTCAGAATAATTTCTTTATCTGCTTCTTGACATGTCACAGCCCCGTAGAGCATGCAAGCCCAGGAAGTCATAGGGCTGAGTTCTCCTTGGCTCAGTTTCTTTGAAGAGCGTCTCTGTCTGGGGTCCGTCTTCTGCTGATCAGCTCTCCCAAGCTCTCACCTTCTCCCAGCACCCTTCTCAGGACTTCAGGGCTCTTCAGCTGTGTGGCATCAAGAGCCCTTTACCCTCAACCAGCCCATCGAAGCTGAAGAAGTGATTTGCCAGAACCATGGTCTGATCTAGTGAGGATCCAGTCTTCTCCTGGCTCCTCATCCTCTGGACAGGCTGTCAGCAGTGTCAGCTTGCCCTTCCGTGCCCATGCCTCTGCAACTCCACTGTACTTGATGGGTGCTGCAAAGTCCTCCAGCATCCCAGAAAAAAGCACCAGCAGCAAAATATTGATGTTGTTTGCAGTTGACAGCAGTGGAAGGAGGGAACTTGTGCGACTGGTGCTAAGATATTTGGATCATTGGTCGTCCGCTTTCCCATGTCTCACTTCATCGTAACACTGGTGAACCACATCCTCAAGGAAAATTTTGCTTTGCAGACTACCTGGAGCACAAGGCCTTCTCAAGGAGCTACAGTATCCACTTTTATGAGAAACACTTCGGTCTGAACGCTGTCTTCCATGAGCTTTTCAATGATAGGCAATGAGCCACAGAGTGTCAACTTCAGGCACAAGCACTTCCCTTTGATGTGAGGGTCTGGGCCCAGCACTGTGGTGAATGAAGCTTCAACTGCTTTCTCAACATAGGAGGAAACTTTGCTTCTATACTGTGTTTTCTTTTCCATATGTAGAGATATGCAGCAGCCATCACTATGGTGCAAGCAATGCCACAGCATCAGGACCCCTGCAGCAGTTCTGCAGGATGATTTTGTCAAAGGCAGGAGTTGCCCAGCCTGTAACCAGACCCCTAGCAGGCAGTAGTTGGCCTGGCCTTGCAGGTACTGAACATGCTAGAAGCAGCCTTTAGAGTGTGCAAATAGATTTTGTGTGGCTTCCACCTGAAACCCGCTTGTTGAACTTGTGTGTCCCCTAAAATAAAATCACTAGTAGCAGGGGTGAAGGATGTGCTGCAACTTCTCCTAGCTCTGCCCAGCTCTTGTGCTCAGCTTCTTGTGCAAAATTCTCTTTTATTTTCTTCCTTATTTTTTTCTTTTTATTTTTTAAGGTGAGAAAGGGATGAAATGTTTGTGCTTAAGTAAGGCACTGACAGGATGAGGTAGACTGTAAAGCAAGGCTGTTCCTCAGAGCTCTGTCAGTGCTCCCACAGTCTCCTCTGAGTTGCTTACTACTGGTTTAGCCCTCTTCACTGACAGAAGCTTGCAGCTCTGAAAGTCCAGACCAGCAGCCTTGCTGCCAGCCCCAGCATGACCTGTAGCCCTCGATGGTGGTGGTTCAGCAAGACAAGCCACATGGCTCTGGAAATTTAGTCCTAGTGTTGGGAAGTGAACTTTAGAGAATCTCTGCCATGGCCTAGAAAGGTGAAACTACTGTAGACACAGGTGGTGCAGTCTGTTTGCATGTAGTTAGAGATACTGGTTCTGGGACACTGCTGGCCTTAGATTAGATCTTTGTCTTGTTTCCCATTCATCAACTGCTCCCCCTGATATGTCCTTGCTAACCTTCCACCGAGCAGAAAGATGGACAATTCGTGACATGGCATATGAGTGACTTGGGAAACATGAAGAAACAGCATGTCTGCAGCTTTCTTGTGATGCATTTGACTTCTGAGCCCAGGAGGACAATGGTTGAAATAGACTAGTTCATTCATCGATTGTTTCATTTTATTATCTGCTCCTCTGCTCTAGTCTCTCGTGCTGTGCTAAACACCAGCAAAACCAGTGAGATTGTAATATCCCCTGCCAGGAATCTTTTCTAAGAAGAGCTAACACATGCCTGTCTCTCATAGATAACAAGGATAGACATACCTGAGTCCAGTTCCTCATGGTGAGGTCCTGCCAACTGCTTCTTCTGGCTGCACATTCATTGATTATTTTTATTCTACCCCTTTGGCAAATTTGCTAAATTACCCACCGGTAGCTTTGCATCCTGCTATGGGCCCTTCTGTGAGGAGCACTCCAAGGTGAGATGGAGTTAGGTGTTCTCAATGCTGGAATTCTGTAAGAGTGTGAGGCCTGCTGGTGACAGTGATGGAGAAACCTGCCTTAATGCACTGAAGAGGGAGAGAAATGATGCAATTGCTGTGCACTGCTCTTCTGTGCTTGTTCCTAAAAGGGTGAGATGCTGTGGACCAGATTTGGTCTTGGTGGGTCTCTGCAGCCTGGAGAATTGCTCTGAGTTGGCAGCAGAGTGGATGTTGGGATGTGTTATTGTCATTTGTCTTTCTGGTAATCTCTGTATTTGGATAATCTCTGAGAGAGCTCAAAAGGAGGAAAATGCTTCCTAGGGGAGCTTTCCTTTTGCATACTTGTAACCTCACTCAGGTCAATGTTGGGCCCATTTACAGAATCAGCCAGCTTAGTAAGGGCTAAGAACATAAACTAGATCTGCAGAGGAGGGGTGTGCTTTTCCCAGGTGAGAATTCTTGCACAGAGGCCACTGTGTAATAGCCAGTCCAAACATACCTCCAAAAGAACCTCTGGCAAAACATCATGTCAGATGGTATCCTTCACTGTCCTGTGGATTCCAGACCTGGTGTTTGGCTACAGTATACATGGTGAAAGATAGCCAGTGCTTGAGATACAAAGATCATCTGAATTTATTGCTTGGGAATTGGACAGCTTCCCAAAGAAGGAGAAACCAGTACATTAACTGATATCCAAAACCCAGAAAGGGTGGACACAAGGGATATGCCACATGGGTTCTTTTTAACGTGGTGCACTGGTATGTAAAACTCAAATATATTTATCCTGTAACCTCTCATCCACCAGGGAACTGGGAAAAATGAGCAGCTATATTGTGAGCTGGGGAAAGAGAATTGTCACCCACAGACCAGGCACTTGCTTTTCTTTACCTGCTTTCAGTGCAGTGTGGTTTATGCACAGGTGTATTAATATACCTGTTACGTATGAGAGAAGCAGAAGGAGTGACACCAGCTGCTGCTGCTGGTTTCAGTGGGATTTAGAAAGCCTAAAAGCCTGGCTGTAGATACATTTAACCCTACTCTGCTGTGTTCTTGCATCTCAGAGATTACTGTACATGTTTGCAGGCAAAGAGGCAATTGTCTGCCTGCATTTCTCTGTGTGCTCATGTGTTGGTAGCATCTCCATGCACCCGAGTCTCTGCCTGGGGATACTGTACAGTGCTGTAACCAGGAATGTCCTGGAGCTGAAGCTGCTGTAGTAATTACAGCAGATAAACTGCTCTGCTTGAGGGTTGCTGTCCACACCAGACTGCAAGGCAGGCAGCCTGGCTTTACCACAGAAGTCTATTCATTTTAATAAGAGGGACACCCTGTGTTATTAAGAAGAGTGTTTATTACTGTCGCAGCACGCTGACAGCAGCTTCCATCATCGTTAAAAGGCAGATGCGGGGGAGGAGGGTGGGGAGCTGTGTGCTCCCGTCTCAGAGGGTAGGACCCAGCTGGTGAGGAGGCTGAGGCCTTCAGGGCTTTCCCCTTGGCCCAAAAGGAAGTTGCCAGTGGAGAAGAAACCTTCAGAGAGGATGCAGATGGAAGTGTGGGGCCCTGTTCAGTCTAATCCTCAGGTTCCAGCCTAAATAAAGTCTGTTCTGTGTGAGGGAGAGCTTTACCTGCCTCATGCTGTGCAGGGACTGGGAGGCTGCAGGCTGTGGTAAGGAAACCGAGGAAGGCAGCAGCACTGGGTACTTGCTGGGAGAGGAGGGTATAGGAGATGCACAAGATGCTGATGTGGCCACTTGGTCCAGGGAAAAGGTCTCAGCATCTTTCTTTGCTCTCTCATTTAGTGCTGGCACCAGCACCGAGCTGTATGGTTTGTACAGCTCTGTCTGGGGCCTCTCACCTGGGACATGTGAGAGGACATCTTAGTGTACAAAAGCAGACTCTGACTCAGGGAATGGCACAAGCAGACCTTCACCCATCGCTGTCTGGACACACTTCTCATTTTAGCAATTGTCTTGTGAGATAACTGGCATACTGCTGGAGTTTGTAGGTCTCAGGAAAGAGTAGGAGGAGTTGGTCAAGAGGTGGTGCTTATGCACAGAGTGAAGAGCCAACATGAGTAGATGGCTTTGTTGATGTTTTCACTGTGCAAATGAGACCTGACGTGTAGAGAAGCCACTGCCAGTTCAGCACAGGAGCCATGGCACCAGTGTAAAAGGTCTGCACACTGCATTCCCACTCTGCCCCCAATTGCTTTCACAGTTCTGAGCACCTGAGACATGGCAGTTCTCAGATATAGATGTTTAAGGAGCCAGATCCCTCCTGGTTACTAGGATTCACCATTCTTGTGTTCAGTTAGAAACAACTGCACCCAAAGCTGGAAAGGAACTTCATTACTCTGTTCCATGATGCACAAAGGTACGTCATCAAAGTTTTGGCTTTCAGCTGAAGAGCTATAATTTCAGATACTACCTTCATTTTTCAGACAGAAGAAAGAAAATGTACTTAAAATTTCCCTGTCTTCCTCCCACATGTTACCCTCTCCATAATTTCTTCTCCAGTGTATTCAAAACTGCCCCCAGTCCTTCTCACTGGGCTTCCTTCTCATTTCTATTCCTTCTGGGTTAAAATTCCTGACTACTCTTCTCTGAAGATTAAATAGTAGAGGAGTTACAGCACTGCTAGGGCCATCAGCTCTCCCTTGCCACTTTCTCTCCTGCGGAGTACATGGATGAGGTGAACAAGATGACCTGGGTAGTGACTGTCATAGGATGGAGTTGATGATCCAGTTGGATCCTTCTGGTGCCCTTTGCTGCAGCACCTGTCATAGAAGGTGTTAGTGGAAGAACACACTCCCTTCTGTGCTCCATGTAAAAGTTAAAGGTCTCTGCAGTCCCAAGAGGAGCAACTGTGTCCCAGCAGAGGTGTGATGGAGGACCAATCCTTGGTGGAAACTCCAGATGTCCTGTAACTCCATAATGGAAGCAGCTGACTGGTGTAGCAGTGATTTCATCCTACCAAGCAACAGGGGAGTGTGAGGGAGTAGATGGTTAAGAGATACATGGCAGGTGAGCAGAGAGCTGGTGGGAGGCTTGGAGGAATGTGCCAGTTCGGGAGAAGCCTGCATCTTGAGCCGTAGGTGGGTGCTCTGATGTGCAACTCCTGCTCAGTAGAGATGAAGAGGGGTCCTTGTTCTGTGTGACTTAGTGCCTTGCTGACTGCAGAAGCTTTTGCTGGTCTGATGCCTCTGGTGGCTAGGGACAGCTCTGGCTGCTCCCCTGGCCCTCGCCCACCTCGTTGAGGCTCTCCAGCCATGTGTGACATTAAGGCTCCTCTAGGTCTCGGCAGGTTTCGCAAGGTTGATTGGGACCAGCGCGTGTCACTCTCGGCCACTTCCTCATCACCATAACTCTGGGCTGAATAACAAGAGGCCGAGAATCTGCTAACGCAGGCCCCGGCAGAATGCCCCATCACTCTCTTTTATTCCTACTGGAGATTTATGCTGCCTATCTCCCTTCCCTTTGTCCACCAGCCGGGCCCTATAAGTCATGTCCCTGGGCTGACAGGTCACGTGTCCTGTGCTGCTGCCCTGTCACAGTGACTGATGCCAGGGGGTGATTAAAAGAGAGGAGGGGTGAGAGGTCAGCAGCAGGCAGCATGATGCGAGCGGGGGGATGTAATTATCACTCCTGTGACATACTGCTGGGGGCTTTCATGGATCGCCACCCGGGCTGGAGGTGGGGAGGGCCGTGCTGTAGCAGGGAGGGGGAGTGGATGGACACAAGGCAAGAGTGGGCAGTAGGGTTATGGCAGGCAGGGGCTTTCTGGTTATGAGAGAAACCAGAAAGTGTAAAGCCCTGGCTGTTGCCCAAACTGAAAACTTGTGCCCTGCAGAAAGACAGAAAGGGCATTTGGAAAGCTGCTGGGTTCAGGAAGCAGCCGTCTGTTTGGAGACGCTTTTGGCCCCTTGAAAATGTTTTAAGTTCCCTCCACTGCTGCATCCCAACACTGACAACGCACCATAGACAAGAGTGCCTTCACACATTCAAAAATCAGATGCATGTGTGCTCTTCCAGGTATGCTTTGATGGAGAAACTGGCATCTTCATTAACCCAGTGCCTTCTGCAACTCCCCTGTCTGGAGTCTTTTATGGACAAGATGAGACTTTCTGGGTAAACAGTCTCCCAGATACACCATGCAGTCTATATCTTTGGATGTTCCCTTGGAGCCCCAAGGTAGAGATGGGATCTTCACCAGAGCAAATAATGTGGAAAAATAGTTGAAGACAGACTGAAAGGTAAATATCTCTGTCCTGGTAAAGAGGAGTCTAGATGGAACAGGAGAAAAACTATCAGGAAGGCATATAAATGAGAGAAATAATTTAGATTTTGACAATGGGAAGATTAAGAATGCTGGCTGGCAGATAGGGGCTGGAGAGTCTAAGATGATGTTGAGAATTGTCTTAGCAGTGAGCATAGTTCTGAGTATAACTCCAGAACTGCTGAGCTTTGGGGCAAGAAGTGAGAAGACAGTTCACCGTTTCTGTCTCTAGTCTGACTTAGGTAATTCCAGGGTATTAAAGTTTTGCTATGGATTCTGTTTGTGCCTTCCAAGGTTCCATTGCTTAAACCTGAATTTCTAGTTTGATTTTGTAACTGGGAACCACTTCATCAAGGTGTTTCTTAAGCTAGGACTTAGATACTCTCAGCCTCCAAGAATAAATATGAGACCACTTCCAGTTCCCATGGTTTCAGTTACTCAAACTGTCTTGGTGAGCCACAGAACAGCATGGGTGTCTCTCAGTATAAGCATGAAGTTTAGCATTAGGCTCTTGGACTGTGCCTGGGAAGGTGGTGAAGAACATAAAGTACTGTGCTGTCGTGCCCTCAGAATTGCAACATGCAGGAATGTCCCTGGAGGATAGGCAAGTGTGGTTCATCTAGGCCAACTGCAATCCTCTGACAGGAGCTGTCATCTGTGAGTCACAGCAAGGTTCATGAGACAGGCAGATGTGCCCCATCACTGAGGTCTTCCCTGTAAGTTTTGTAGTTGGATGATGGTGATGTGGACAGCTGTACCTGGTGCCATTTTGAGCCTTTGATTAGTGTTTTTGACAGTACAGGGGATGACATCCCTTCATACTGAAGGGTGAATATGTACATCAGTGCAGCTCCAGTTGTCTCTCAGAGGCAGAGATTAAACTTCTTTGTGAAATTCCATTGGCCAGAAATAACTTATGTTTAGAGGAAAAATATCACTGAGTAAGCTAGGGTAAATATTATTCATGCAGTCTGAATTAAAAGATAAGTGTATTCTAAACATCATCTTTCTCACCAGTTCTGGACAGAATTACTGTCACACCTCATTGAAACTCAGAACTTAATTTATCATTAAATTACCTAAACTTGGAAAGAAACTCAGCAATATTTGCAGTGGGTAATCTTCAGGCTCCAAATTGCCAGGCATCTTTGCCTTTCATGCAGAGAAATTAACATTTCCTGCATTCCTTCAGACACATTCCCTCAGATTCTCAGCACTATCATGGTACAGTGTCTCTTCTCTCTGCTTTGTTCCTTCATAGCCATGCTGAGAGGCATAGACAGGACTTAGTTAATGCCTCATATTATCATCATTCATGTGCTAGTGTGGCTCCACTGTAGGTTTTCAGATAGGTGTTTATTTCTGGAAGGCACTATAGTTATGAGTAGTCCCTGTCACATTAGCAGAATGTTGTCAATGTATTTACAGATTCAGAGAAAAAATAGAAGGAAGGAATGCTAAAAATTCATCTAATCCAGCCAAAACATACATACATGATTCCTTCCAAATGCTTCCCTGGTCTTTAAGAAAAATTGCACAAACCTTCTAAACAAATTATTTCTAGACTTTACTACATATACAACTAAAAAGATCTCTGAGCTTTCTGAATCTCCCTTGATGCAGTTTAAAGCTACAATTTTTCCTACCTTCCAAAGACCTTGTCTCTTCAAAGCAGCCTGCTGTGGATTTGAAGATTGCCATCATGTCTCCTCCAGTCTTCTTTTTCTCTAGACTAAATGAACCTGGTTACAGCCTTTTCCCTGCAGGCCAGGTTTTCTAGATCTCTGAGCATTCTTTCTTAACTTCTGTGTGGACTTTTGGATTGTCTCCTTTTCTACTTGAACTTCAGTGTCCAGTGAGGAACAAGGAAGGGCCAAGAAGTCCAACATAGCCCTTAGTATCACTAAGGAGAGCACAAGGATTAGAGGAAAATATTATACTTTACTGGAAATCAGCTCAGAAGATATTGAAAATTAGAAGGATGGGAACTGGGAACTGAAAAGGATGAGCCTAACCAATATGGTGTCCACGGAGTCCACTGAGTCCTGTTTGGTGATGCTGGACCAGATGCCTTTTTTAGTGTGTCTTAAAGAAATCTTGTCACTTAAAGTAGTAGAGAATGAAACTGAACGGACTTGGGAAATACGAGACCAAAAGTGAAAGAGTCGAAAGATTAAAAAAAACCTGTGTGAATACATCACAGATCTATTGTAACTCTTAACTCTAAGAAAAGGTATGATTCGTTGTGTTCCTTTTCTGAAAGGGTTCTAGGTAGTAACATTGGCAGGAAATGTTTGATGAACTGAAAATTTTAAATCAAGAAGGAGTTCCAGATGTGAATTCTGAGTATTTGTGTTGGAAACCTGGGTTGTTGGGCTGATCTAGGTTATTACAGCATGTGGACTAGAAAGACCTCTTCCACACCAAACAAATCAATTGTACTCTTGAACGCTAAGTGCAAAATCCCTTTCTTCTTTAGTCTTCAAACCCAGATTCATTCCTCAAAAACATTTGGTGAATTTCAAACAGCGAATACACTTGAGAGAATTCAACTACAACAAACAAGCCGTCAGTGCAGAAATGGGCTAAATTTGGCAAATAGAGTATTTGCTGCATATTGCTCACTAAGGTTTACAGGGGACTGGAAAGGACATGCCAAAACAGCTGTTCCTAGTCTTTGCACAAAAGATGTTTCCTTGAAGAAGGCATTAGGAGTCTCTTATTCTAGAGGAGAAAAGACAAGTAAAAGGGAAAATTTACTGATGATGAGCTCTGGCAATAGTGATGGGAGGCAAAAGGATATGGTGGTTAACAGAGGGACTGGATGATGATAGGCAGGAAGAATGAGAGCAACAGATAGGAGTGGGAGACACCAGAGGGGTGGGAAGCATGGGGGAGGAGGTGAGGAAGTGAGCCAGGAGAAGACAGCGTGACTGTGTCTGATCTACACTGACGAGTACCAATGTTAACTGTCACCTCTCATCTCCAAACTAAATCACGCCTGGAATTGGAGGCAGCAAGGAGCTGATAGAGTCAGCCTTAGAGAGCCGACAAGTCAATCAGAGCGGAGATGCGTGGAGAGACACCAGCTTTATAGGGCTCGGTGCCTTCATTCATCGCAGGATTTACACCTGTCAGGCTCCCGCGGGGGGAGCGCGCCCGGACTCGCTTTGGCACCACTTAAAATGGGACAACAGACACATTACTGCAATCACCCTCTGCTTTCCTGTCCTCTGGAGGGTGTGTTTTATATTACAGGGAGCTCAGCTGCCTTTGTCAGTTGAATTTGAAGCTGAACACACCTCTTGCTATGTGGGAAGGGACTGCCTGCATTTCAGCACCCGGAGGGCTGTTCCCCATGCAAACCTGCAATGCCCCAGACCACAGAGGGAGGGAGGGCTTTGCAGGGTGTGGGGAGATGATGGGGTAACTGTTCACTAACCAAAATGCTTCAGGAGCTATGTAGGCTGTGCAAACCTCATTACCTGAGTCTGACATAATATCTATTAGAAGAGGTCATCGAAGGCCAGAACAAGAGATCAGCTTTCCTGTCTTCTTCCCAGCTCTTCTCAAATACCTGCAGTACTCCATAAAGACTCTTCTCTCCTTTCAAAAGAGTGCCCAGATCAGAACTCTTCCCTGCTGGCTAAATCCTGGGTACCAAAGCTTGTGATACAGGCTTTGAGCTGCCTGATCTCTTAATCCAGCTGTGTGTATTCATTTGAAACTGAAAGCAGCTCCTTTTTGTCGTCTGCTTCTCAGCATTAACTTCTCTTTGATGTAATTCTTGCTTCCGATGCTCTCTCCCTTCATGGAGAAGATTAGTGTGAAATTGGCCTGCTTCTCCAGAGACTGCAGTGTTAAGCCTTCAACACTTGGTCCTTATTGGAAATCCTTAACCCACATCGAGAAGAGGGGGAGGGAGGGAAAGTGTAAGAGTTCCAGATTTGACTCTGCCAGAGCTCTGATACCTCCTTTCCCTTCAATGTTTTGGGAGTGGGGAGCATGGATGTTGAAGGACTTAGGGATGTTCTCTGAATGATCCATGTATTTTAAAGCAGGGATTAAGATGCCATCCTAGCTGCTCGGCATATATCCTCTCAGGTTGAGAAGTGAGGATTGCAGTGCAGGGGTAGTCAGAGGGAACTGTGAGCATGCAAACAGTATGCCCAGGTTGGTCAGAGTGACATGTTTTGGGAGTTAAGCCACAAAATTGTTGTTGATCTACTTTGAGGAAGTACACTTGGAGATGGATTTCTTACACCTATGTGGTGGGGATGGAGTGCAAGAGAATGAATTTCTCTCTTGGACAGATGTGGCTTCAGGGTTGCCTTAGACTTCGTGTGGAGTTTTTCCTCATGAGAAGACTGATGGGCTCAGTGGCGAGAGACTTTGGTGATCTCCAGTACTGCATTTCCTGGGTATCAATGCCTTAGATAAGTTCCTTGTGAGGGTTTCCCTTCCCCGCCATGACAGGACAACATTCCTTGCTCTTCCTTTCACCCTGCTTCTTGTTCCTGCCTCCCCTCATATGTCTGCTCTCTGCTTGTCTTCCATCATCCCACCATTACATGAACTTCTACTTTACTTCACCAACCACTTCCATCAGCCCATGGACCTGTGCCTGCTCCTTCCTCCTCCATCACTCTATTCTGCACCTACTGTTCCTCCTGGTGGCTCTTCTCTACTCCCCACACTCTCAGGTCCTGACTTTTGCTGTATTCCCCTCCTGCTCTATTGCCCTGCTCTATGGTCCTGCTCTATTGCCCTCCCCACAAACACATGGTGCCATTATCTAAGGAAGGGCCTTGAGCACCCCCCTTGGTTTAGCCTTGTGCTTCCTCTTGCTTGGTCACCCCCCTCCCCTACCCAGGTCTGCAAATCACTCCTTCCCATGTCAGCCAGCAAATTGGTTTATCCTCCCCCCATCCCAGCTTTCATTACCTTGCCGAAATGAAGCGATATCTCCTCGGCGGAGGCTTCCCGTCGCTGCAGCCAGTACCCAAATCATGAGAGCTGGCATAATAAATGAAGACAAAGTGCCGGCGGCCCGGGCCATCTCTCCCACTGCGCCACTAGCCGCTGCCAGCTTCATTATTCGCTTAAGTTGCCGGAGAAAATTACTTAACCCTGACCCGTGTATTAGGGCCCTGTATTAATGCTGCGACAGGCGTCTCTTACAGCAAAGAACAATTTATTAGAGCCGAAACAGGCTGCTTTTCTCTGTCATTTTTCCAATCTGAGCTTTGAACACACATCATTAAACTTGTCTGACTCTCTCCCCTTCTCCATCATTCCTTTTTTATTTTTTTAAACAGAAAGTGCTGTAGAGAATAGAGATTGTTCTGAACTCACTGAGTGCCTCAGACTTTGCCCCCTCCTTTCTCCCATTATGCTCTTTCCTCCAAACACAGTCCATGTCCCCATCTCTCTCTGTCTAATTCACCCTTACTCTTCTCCCTTTGTAGCCACATATCTGTTTTTCAAACTCTTCTTCCTGAAATTCTCTCACATTCTCTGCTTGCTTACCTGTCCTTCTTTGTATAGGTGTCATACTTTCTTTCACTTCATAACTTTGGCTAATCTCACTTCTTTGTTTGGGCCAAACTGGAAGAAATATACTGGAAAGTGCATGTTCCAAACATCAGAATAGGGTCTGTCCCACTTTGCCCTGCTCTGGAATTTCCTGGGATAGCAGAGATCATCAGAGCATGCAGTTGCCTTATGAACTCATTTTCAATACTACCACCCTCATCCCCTTCTCTCCAAGGGCTCACCTAACCATTGTTGGGGCCTCTACATCACCCAGCAGTCTCCAGGCAGTGTGAGCACCAGGAAGGATTTCAGAGGACTGGCTGCAGGGGGGGAGCTTTCTTCTTACTTGCTAAAATATTTCCAGATGCTTTGGTGGCGTTCAGTTATGCTCTCTTCTTTAAAGCTGACTCTAGTCATTGAATTGACAGTGCACAGCCTTCAGTTGGGATAGATGTAGCTGGGGACTAACCATGCAATCTCTCCTCTGTTTTCTGATGGGCTACAGAGGAAGAGAGACAGAGAGGGAGAGATGAGAAGCAGTCATACAAGCTCTTCCTCAGACCTCATTGCTGAAGCCTTGAAAAGCTGTTGACAGAATACTGTCTAAGGAAGAAAACAGATAGTAGCAGAGGGTTTTTCAAATACCTGATCACTTTTTGTTTGAGATGAAAGGCCTAGACTTACCCACTTGAAGAGAACCTGGGCAATGTGAGTGCAGAATGATAGCTCAGACTGAGTATCCAAAGCTGGATACAGTCTCAGTGGAGTCTCAGATGTTTAAGGCTTGGTGAGAGGGCATTGGCAGGACTGAGTGCTTAGCCCTTGAGTCAGACAGCCTTTTGTGCTGTTGTAGTTCATTTCCAGAACACCTCTGGCCAGAGGGCAGATTAGCTGAGGGGCTTGCATGAAGCCTATATTGGCCTTATTATCAATTTTATCAGTCCAGAGCTACCTGTTAATAAAGAGGAAGATTCTGTATTAATTAGTTGGCTGGTGATACTAGAAATTTTAGGCTAAGCCTTCAGCATCATCAGAAGACAACATGAGTAACCCGGAATTTCAACATGCAAGCTATTTATGACAAACATTGTTCTCCATTTCCATTTTACTGGTGATTTGCACAAGAAAACAGCAAGAAATGTACACTTTGTTAAAAAAGACTAAATATACAGACATGCACAAATCATTCTGGCTTCAAAGATTTCAAACTCTGGTTCTGGACCTACTCTTAACTGTCAGGTAATGATTTGCTCATTGCCAACAATTTTCTCATGGGAATAAGTGCATGAAGAGAACCTAATAAGGATTGAATGGATCTTGGTGATCAGCATGCCCTCCAGCTAGCTTTCCAAGAGACCATATACTCCTGGACATGTCCTCTATTTGTCAGCAATGAAACTTGATGCTAAATGGGAGGCCCTGCCTTATGTGGAGGGTCTGCTTCTTGCTGCTTCTGTCTGGATCGCCCTGAGGAGCTGGAGATTACTACAGCTCAACACATGGTCACACACAGATGGGATTAAGCTAAGAAGGGGTAGGAGATCTGCCTGGTTTGGGAGTTGGGAGAGATTATTTGTGCTACTGTATGCAGAACTTTATACACTATGACAGTGAGTACTTCTGTCCGCCTTCACAGTCTCCTGTGTGATCTAGGTGAGAAATATTTCTGGTTTTATATCAATTTATTGTCTTATGCTGGATTGCATTTCCTGCAGCCTATAGAGTGGGACAATCTGCCCCTCATCTTGAACCTAGAGGAATGGCTTTTGTCACTGACTTCTCTGTTACAGCTTTTCTCTGCAATATGGACCTTGCCAAAGACCCCTTTGTCATCTCAAAACCAGATTTTTGACAGTCTCAAGTACATTACCAGCAATAGACTAACAGTCAAAAAAATCACAATAACCAAAGCATTAACTAATATTAACTATGGGAGTAATAGGTTATATTACTCTAATTTAGCAGAAATATTATTATCTTCCTGTCCACTCAAAATTTGTCTGGGATACCAAAGTTTTATATTGAAAAAGGAATGAAAATTAAAGTGATGGGTTTTTGTCATAGAATCATTCACATACAAGGTGGGAGTTCAACTTTTTACCCTAGTCTCATCCCCTAGTGTTTATATAGGCTGGATGAATTTTCAAGGCTGCTTACCTTCACAAAGAGGGAGAAAGTTATTTCTAGCAATGTCAGGAATCAAGGGGATTCTGTAGCTATTTGTCAGGGGAGTGATTGTGAGCTGAAGGACAGCAAATTCATGAAGACATAAACATGGTACATGAGATGGCTTGGGGGCTGGTGGGCTGTATCACAGCAGTGATACCTCTAAAATAGAGGAATATCTCAGGAGACACACATAGAAAGAGTGGTGCAAAAGCTGGATCACAGTACAGTCTGAGGTAGTTTTCCTCCCCTTGTTCATCAATTTTGTGAGTGATTTGGTCAGAGGTTCTAGTTTTTAGCCACCTGTTGAGGGATCAGCTAATGTGAGACTCTCCGAATAGCCATGCATGACCTCCTTATGTAGCTGGGAAGGAGGCCAACACTTGCACATCTTCTTCTTTGGCCATCAGGGAAAGACATTTAAGATGAGCTGTCAGCTGCGCCTTTAGGAACAGCTCCAGTGGGCTTTTGTTTAGAGTGTGCAGGCTCTGCCACCACATAAAGCATCTCTTCAGCCACTAAAACTGCTGATCTGTGGAACTTCTTCATTGCTTTTTTCCTCAGATGTGAGTATGGGGTCACTGGGGCTGACATGGAGAAGAGGGGTGGAGGAGATGGCAGTGAGGGTGAGAGGGGATGGTTGGCTGGTGCAGCTGCCCTTCTGCTGGGAGTCCCTCCCGAATTCCCTGCCACTCTCCCGCTTAGCCTGATAGCTCCTCCAAGTTCTCTAATCACCTTCTTGCTGTAATGAGCCTCTCATCTCACTGATGGAAATCAGGGTATTTGGTTATGAAAGGGACACTGTTAATAACACGATCTCTCTCTTCCCCACTCCATCCCCCACTCCCCCCACAACCCCCCTTCCAGTTCTCCACACAATTCTCTCAATTAACGATAGGCAGAAATTAATTTTTCCCCTGGACTGAAACAATTGCTTGGCGGAGGATTGCCAGCTCGGCTCCAGATAGGGACCTTTCCCAGCAGAGCCTACAGAAAGGAGGAGAGACCGAGGCGATAAGCAGGGCCCTATCAGCAGCCACAGGACGCAGTAATACAAATGTTATCCTTAGAAATGTATTTAAAGAGGATATGTTTATAATTCGAAGGGGATTGTCAGGACTGCTCCCCTCCCCCTCCCCACAGATCCATGCTGCTGCGTTCTTCCTTGCCGTGAAGTGCTCTCAACCCTCCGAAAGGCTTGGCAATGTCAGCACCCCAGGCTCCCCCAACCACGGTATGAGGTAAGAGAAGGGGGTGCCTGGGTGCAGTGCTGGAAATACCTGTGGAAGGCCACAGCAGGCAAAAGCCAGGAAAGACAGCAAGCAGGATCTTCACCAGGGGCAGGGGCTTGAAGCAGTTCCACTTGGGTTTTAAGCAACAAGAGGCAAGGAGTCGACAAATACAAATACTCTGTGCTGAAAGAAAGCACTGGTAGAGGAATGAACAAGTACATAGAGATAAGGCAGGTGAGTCCTAGCTGCAGGCTGGTCTGGAGGGCAGGGAAAGGTTAAGTACAGCCTGGGGCAGGGATCCAGTTGCTGTTTCACTGACTCAGAAAATGCTGTCCTCTAGGTTGTTTTCTAAAACTACACATTGATGGATCCCGTATAGCTCCTTGTTTAAAAAAAGGCCATCTGGCCCAGCCCAACCTATGGATGCCAGCCAACAAGTGTGCTCCTGACTGAAACACCCAGCCCAGTTTACACACCCAGGGAGCAGAGCACCTTCACCTTCCCCTCAAATAAGGAATGACAATGCACTCAGTAAGGCCTTCTGGCAATACCTGCCTGCTCACTTCATGCAGACTTGTGACATGCCCCACAGCTCTGTGTAAGAACTGCTGCTCTTCTTTGTACCAGTTGACCTCACTGAAACAAACAGTTGGATATTCACAAGACGCAAGGACAACAGGAGAGGAACGAACAAGACAGGCCGTAGAGGACTTTCAGGAAGAAAAACCTGCAATTGTTGTAACTGCAAAGGACAAATTCCAGCTTCCTCGAGGCTTTACTGTCCTTGTGGGTGATCCCTGCACTTGGCTGTGCTGGGTTGCTTTGAGGCCTATAGATTCCAAAACATTGCTTGTTCTTGCTGAGGGCAAGCTAGCACTCAGTTCCTGCCCAACCACATTAACATCCACAATGCTCCAGCCCTCACCAGCATCACTGGTACCACTGCCTGCTCTCTGCTGCCACGGCAAATGTACTTCTTTTCTGAACATCGAGGCATCCTGGGGGGATTTAGTTAGGTCCCTGCGGCTGGCTGGTAGACTGCTAAATGCCCCTCTGGGTGTCTCTGAGGCCAGTTTTTACACCAGCAGTGGCAGGTAGACAGGCACTCCAGTAAGAACCCAGATCCTTCCAGTCCTACAGAAGTCCTTGATCAACTGGCAAAGAAAGCAAAATTATAAAATAAAACATGCTAGATAAGAGGTAAGTAGCTTCATGACCAGACTTCCTGTTGCAAGATTAAGGGGAATCCTGTAATTTATTTAGTGGTTCTTTAGCTAGTGCCTCGCTTGCCCTCTGTTTCTCTTTTTATTTAGTTCTTGCTTTCAAGTTACAGCATTAACATCCTTCTTGCTGTCCTTTCCATGGAAGAATCCAAGTAAAGCTGACTTCATTTTATTAATTTCTTTCTGGAAGAACTCTGCATCTGTGACACCTTGTCTCTCGCCTGTCACAGTAATAATCACGTTTGTTTTATGTTGCCTCACACCTATATTTAGTGTACTCTTCACAGCAATCAGGAGTCTGACTTGGCCATATCAGAAGAGTGGCACCTTGTCACAAGTCCCAACACTGTATCCTGCACATGGTAATTGCTCATCCAACTGCTAGCAGTGATGGAGTCCTCATGAATCCTCACTGAGGTAGGATCTGCATCAGCCCCACTTCTTATATTACTTCATGTTTATAGCTAGAAAGTTCTTTCAGACATCTCTGTGTAGTGTATTAGGGACACTGGAAATTAAGAACAAGCCTGTTAAAGGATGTTGAAATACAGGTCATCCCTAGTCATCAGGACTATCAAGAATCCTTAAAGTCCACATTAAATGGATACCAAAGACACTGGCAGCAGATTACATAAATGTAGGCCTGAGTTTCACTGCACCCTCAAAGACACTTGGGAACCAGAGCATATTAGGGAAACACCACCTGTTGCCTGTAGAACAGTAACCAGAAATAAACTGACCCTGTCTGTTCCACAACTTCTGGCAGGAATCCTGATGTTGGGCCAAAAGCAAGAGCTTTGACTGTAGAGAAAAAAGTATTTACTGTGTGATCTGTAAAGAATTCAGACTGGATGTTTGCCCTGCAAATGACACCCAAGAAGAGAAAACACCAAATTTCTTTTTTTTTCTAATGTCTCTCTCTAATCCTACCCTGACTCTCTCAGCAACTTGGTTTTTCTCCACCCATTCCCAGTGCTGCCAAACAACTGCCTTAGATCAGTGCACAGTGATATTGGTGGTGTTGGGGTAACCTGTATCACAGGAGCATGTGGTGACTCATTTTTCTGGACTCATGGCAGTCACTAATTTGAACTGTTACTGGCTTCTTTGGCAACACCCATGCAATGACATGGGAATGTGAAGCTAGGATAGGACCCACTCTGTAAGGGAAGGACACACAGTTGTCTCTGCAATCAACTGATTTTCTTGAGCTTCTGCATAGAAGTTTCTGAGTTCTCCACATGTCATTTGTTCCCTTCCCTCAGTATTTCTCACTGTTGCAAAACTGATAATCCTCAGTGATGTTGTGGAGCCACTTGTCTTGGTGACAGTGGAATTCTTCCCTTTTTTCATCATATTTGGTAGTACTAAAGTATTCTTAATTGATAGTGACATGCCCAGATGCTCAGAAAGGGCTACTATGAGGTCCACCACTCAAGTTATCACTAGATCAGTTGCATGGCCTTTACTACCGGGGTTTGCATGAATCCAGTGGTACAAAACACCAGGAAAAGAAGCTGAGCTCTGTAAGTGTGTTTGGATTGTCCTCCCTAGCTATGTCCTTGGGGCTGGTATTCATTGATTTTTGCCTCACATGCATAGTCAGAGCCTCCAGGACAGCCTCCTCCCCCTCCTTGCCATTTTCACCCAGCTTTTGTCACTGGGCTGTCCATGCTGAGCCAGCCTGGCATTGGTTGCCTCACACAAATGTTCACGTTGGTGGACTGGCACCTCCAGATGGGAGCAATCCAAGGCAGACTGTACCAGCTCTCAGGGAGAAGTTCCTAGAAGGGTCTTGATATGCAGAGCCTCCCAGATGCCATTTCTGTCACTTTAATGTGCTGTTTAAGCTTGGACTTGGGAAACTAGGCTTTGAAGGCACCTGAGGGAGCGTTCTTCCAAGACAAGTAGACACAGCTGGTTAGTCACACCAAGATGCTGGCAAGTGTTTGGCAGAGATGCACAGAGAAGGTCTCTCCCTCTGGCCAATGTACACCTATCCTCGTAAGGACTGGATCTCTGAGAGAGGGTACATCCCACACAGCTGGACCCAACTGACAGCCCAAGATTTTCCAGTGGGCAACGTGCAGCTTGAGAGCCAAAGTCTTCAGAAACTCCTTCTGGGTGGTGGTGGAGGAGGGAAGCGTGGCAGTACAGCCTTGTCCACCGTGCACTTCTCCCTCCCATACTCCTCCCTCCCTCCCTTTCAGCCCTGTCCTTTCTCAATACCCAGGAAAGATTAACTCCTCTTCGCACACCAGAGAAAGTTATTATCATTAATGAAGAATTAAAAGAGAGTGATTAATAAAGGGCCCTTATCTGGCCATGAGGAGGAGGCTGGACAATGGAAGGAAGATGGAGAAAATGAAAAACAATAAATATGAAGCGTAAAAGGAGGCGAGCACTGCTCCCACTTGTTAGATCGCAGCTGCATCTCCTGAGGGGGGAAGGCTCCAAATTGCTAATTACTGCCTCTGAAAAGACCTCGCTCTGATATGTTTTCTGCTGAAAGGTTCCCATTAATGAAGCAGCGATGATGCCGTTTCCCTTTGACTTGCCTTCAATTCCCTCCCTGAGCTTCCTCCCAAGCCGGGAACAATGAGGCCCTGGGAGCTGGCGGCTCCCACAGGCCTCTCGGAGACTAGGCCGGGGGCAGCCGAGTGAGGGGAGCCGAGCCGGCTGTGAAATATGGAGGGGGGAGATAAGGCAAAGACAGAGGAAAGAGGCTCACTCCCAGGAGCCCAGGGAAAATTTGCAGTTATTATGAAGGAGATGAGACAGATTAAAAGCCCTTGTGTTCTGCGCTGCCCTTTTATTTAGTGGCTTCATCTCTGAGATGAAAGAAGTTGGAAATGACTTTCTCCGCATTTTGCTGCAAGAAGCTTCACGGCACATTTTTTGACTTTATTCCTCCCTTTGTCTCTTGTCCCCTTTCTGTCTCTCTTTTTCCTTTTAACCCCTGGAAGGTTTTGCTGAGAAGTGCCATGGGACTAGGCAGAGCATTTGCTGGGGTAGAGCAATGACCCTGCTGCTCTCCCCATCCTGCTGGGCTGTGTGGCTCCCGCTGCCCACTGGGGAGGGAGCTGGGCCAAGGCACTGCCACGACAAGCAGAGAGCATCCAGCCAAGCTTCCTGTCCTGCTTGCCTCAGAAATGTCCCTCACCACTAACACACCCTCTCCTGCCTCCAGGCCCAGCAGCAGTTCAGCACAGGTGACCACAGCCTCTGGGCAGGAAAAAACCCCATCCTTACAAAGCCCAGTGATGCATAACAATCCATCTGGGATGAGAGTGCTGAACATTTTGTATCCCTAGAGCATTTAACGAGCAAAACTAGTGCTGAGAAGTTGGGCCAGTTCCCATTCAGGCAACCTACAAAATGCAGAGAGTAAACAATTTGCCAGGGATGTGGATGAAGTTGAATGGAGGCAAGGATTCAAAATTTACTGTTGCTGACCTGTGTCAGGGTGAACTTTGTAAGACTGGACAGAAATACCATAAATTGCTCAAACCAGATTATCCCATCTGCCTCATTATATTTATTGAACTCCTATTCCAAATTTCCTGATTTTTTCCCATCAGTGGGAAAAATCAGCACATCAGTGCTCCTTTGTGGCACCCTTCTAGCTCTTGGGACTCTTGCAATTGCAAGAGCACTTTCATCCTGTCTCTTGCTTTTGCCTTATCTTTCTCACAGAAAACTGACCCTGCGTGGCAGTGTATTGTCTTTACTCAGCCCAAATGCTGACAACATCTGCAGAAATTTGGGGTTGAGTGTTGAACATGGAAAAAAATAACGGACAGGTGAAGTACAATTTATACCAGTTTCAAAACATTTTGTCGACCTACAGAAATGGCAGAGAACTAGTTGGAAAATGAGGGGAAAATAAGAGAAATTAGAGTGGGCATCTGCTGCCATCTCCCCAGGACATCTGAATACAGGGTTTCTTGTATGCAATTGTTTGTCTGGTTTGTTATCCTGCCTGGAACGGCAGCCAGTATCGAGTGCTTGAAATGAAGGGGTAAGAAGCTCTGAAGTGGATGTTTACAGAATAACCTTCCCATCAGGGGAGTTTCTCTCTAACCCAGACATTTTGTAGCTGCTTTATATCCTGAAGCATGAAAAAGGATTGCAGCGGTGAAACAGGATTAGATTTTAGGAGGGATTTGCTCTCAGATCTGAGAGTAAAAAGAAAACCCCTGTATTGGAAATAGGAAACTGGCAGAGAAAACAAAATGCTGCTAGCAAGTTAAGGTGAGTTACTGCCCCAAAAAGGGTTAAAAAGGCAAAAGGACAGAATTTAACAGGCAAATCGGTGCACATAAAGTAACTTTAATCAAGTCAGGTATTGGAAGTGGGATAAAAAATATCTAGATAATGACTGCTTTTCTTTGTTTTAATATTTCTTTTCCAAGGAAATAATAGAGAATTACAAGAAAATGAAAATGTTAACGTGACAGCTCAGATTGATATAAAGGACTGGTTAGATAAACAGCATGAAGAAAGTTCAGCAAAGCTAAATGGAGCTTGTCCTATTGGGGTGTAAGAATCAATGGCAAACTGAAGGATTCAGTTATTTTTGAAGTATCTTGACAAACTAGGGAGGGTGCCAGAGGACTGAGGAAGAGCAAACACAGTGCCGGTCTTCTGCGGTGGGAGCACGGAGGCAGCAGTGATCATGGCAAATATCACCCTTCCAGATACAGTTACTTCCAGAGTAACTTCTGTGTCCTGGCAACGTGATGGAATAAACAGAAATGGGGAAAAAAAGTAAAAATACAAAGGATAAGAGATCTGTGAGCAATAAGCAGCAGTATATATTTAGAGAGTAAATCACATAGAAATAAATCTGTTTACTTTCTTTTGATTAAATTTACAAAATTAATGAAGAGAATACCTCAAACATTATATATATATATATATATGGACTGTGGCAAAACTTTTGATATGCTGCATTGTAAAACATTACATGAAAAACGAACCAGTACTGGTTTGAATGTGAGTGTAGCTACATTGCCTAAGAAAACTCCAAAAACCCTTCTGAAAAAAAAAATCCAAAAACCCAAACAAAACCAAACCCAAACAAAGAAACAACCCCCAATCCCCCCCNGGGTCGCGGGGAGGCCCGGCGGGAGGCGGCGCGTCCGGGGCCGTGAGGGCAGTTTTACCGGGTTTTCCCGGTGGGGCTGGGAGGTGTCGGGCAGAAGCTGGGCGTCTCCCCAGAGGAGGGAGTCGGTGCGGCCGGGTCGCTGAGGACTAAGGGAGGCGGCCTGCGGCAGTGGGTAGTTCACGGGGGCGCGGGTGTTTCTGAGCCCGGTGGGGAGAGAAATCCCACGCCTGCAAGNGCAAACAAACAACAAAAAAAGGATGAAAAAAAAAATTCAAAACCCCCTGAAGAAGCATCATTAAAGCTGAGAAATAAACCAGAATGTTACCCAAAACTGGATGGCGGCAGGTTCACACCTAGCTTTATTCTGATGGCTGCTGGTGATGTGTGAAATGGGACGATAGGAAAAGAGATGCAGGCATTAACAGTGGGGAGTAGCACCGTGAGGTTTAATTTAGGATGTACACAACTAGCGTGGCAGCAACGAAATGGAGGAGTTCGGCTACGAAGTTTATTTGTTGTCCATTAAAAATAAAATACGACAACCAAGCAACTTAAGGTTACGTA
>VZRX01009152.1:141597-226627 GCA_013398075.1 Notiomystis cincta | reverse complement strand
GCCTGCAAGCCACGGGTAGGGAGAGTAGTGTTGTGAGGTGAGGGATTTGGCCAGGACTAGGGATTGGCACACTGACAGCGCTGAGGTGTGGGGGTGGTATTTTTCGGCAGTAGGAGTTGGGGCTTGGGCTCCTACACCCTGTTCTGAGGAGCTCACGGTCCCCCGCACCTTGCTTTGCTGCTGAAGTGATGCTGGCTTGAAAACTACCTGTTTTACCATCTGTTTTACTCCCAGCTTTGCTGCTTGTCTACTTTCAGAAGACTCAATCTGTTTGTCAAGCAGGCTGGCCCTTCTCTGTGGCTTACTGACACCGGGTAGCAAAAACTAGTTGCAGGCTTCTATACCCTTTCGGATGTGTAATTGAGCATCCTGCTTCAACACAAAAGATGAACCTTAAGGCCTTTTCAGAGACAGAGCACTCGACCCAACTGCTGCAGTAGAGAGATCTCTACCACCATGGCTAGAAGAGGGATTTAACCCTTGCAAAAAGAAGCAAGCGTTAGCCCAGGAAGTGGCAGTTGTCCTGCATTGGGTCCTCCCAGGTAACTTCAAAGTAAGTGTCTAACTCCATTAATGTTACAAAGCCCATAGCATCCTGCAGCCCAGTGATGTGTTGGTAGCAGTATTTATGTCTAGTGCTAATTGTTGTCATTTTTAGTAGGCATTGCCAATGGATGAACTGGTGCATGACTTGGCCTCAGCTTTAGAGCAGACTTCAGAGCAAAACAAACTGGATGAGCTATGGGAAGAGATGGCCCTAAGCCCACGGCAGCAGCGGCGTCAGCTTCGCAAGAGACGGGGTCGTAAACGACGCTCGGACTTCACCCATCAGGCGGAACACGCCTGCTGCTACAGCGAGGCCTCAGAGTCGAGCTTGGACGAAGCTGTCAAGGATTGCCGTGAGGTGCTGACAGCTAATTTCAGTGACTCCGATGACATGGCAGTGGTCAAACGACATCCAGCTCTTAGTGCCACCCTGAGGAGCAAGCAACACTTGTGGCATGAGTCAGACTCCTTTACAGAGAACGCACCCTGTCGACCTCTCAGGCGCCGACGGAAAGTCAAACGTGTGACATCAGAGGTGGCTGCCAGTCTCCAGCAAAAGCTGAGGGTGTCAGAGTGGAACTATGAGAGGGGCTGCAGGTTCAAGTCAGCCAAGAAACAGCGTCTTTCACGCTGGAAAGAGAATGCCCCTTGGACATCATCCAGTCATGGCCTTTGCGAGTCAGGAGAGAACAGGCCCTTCCTCAGCAACGGGGGAAGGAAGGAGCGGATGGAGTGTGAAGCTGATGATCAGAAACAGGGCTCAGATGAAAACATGTCGGAATGGTGAGATCTCAGTTTCTTCCCTGTGCTAGTCAGACAGCCGCCTTGCTTGCAGCTGCTTGTAAATGCTGTGCCTTGCTTTTTGAAGTTCTTAAAATTATTCAGTGCTGCTCTTTTTTTGAAGATGAGAAATATCTCAGCTGCTTCTAAACTGTAGATTTTTTCCAAGTCTTTCCTGTCAGTACTGTATGATGACCCAGAATGCTTCCTTGAAAAGTTGGCAAGCTGGTAGGTTTCTGGCTCCTGTTACACAAGGAGTCCTCTGAAATGCCTGTGGCCTTGCAGCTACAACGTGGCGTGCTTGTGGCCTATGGTTTGGACAGTAAATGCCCAGCTGGCACTTGTGTTGCGTGATTGATACAAACCGATCTCAGTTTCTTGTTTCCAGTATTTACTATAAGTAGTAGTAGATAGCAGATCAGATCTCCCATCATTACTGCTAGCCCTCTGTGCAGGTAGTGTGTGACATCAGTCTAACTTTGCTTGCAGTTCTACATTTCTGCTCTTGACCTGATCCTGAAAGCCTAGCTATGGAGAGAATGTGGTGAGACGGTGAAGAAGTTGAGGGGAACTTGCATTACTTACAGCATAAGCCTGCACAAACAGTGGAGTCTGATGTCTTGGTGTCCAGTTTTGGAGAACTTGGATGAATTTATGGCAGAATCACATACATGGGATTTAAATGAGACATTTAAATGTCACGGTCTAAATTTGTGTTGCCCTTGGGAATATTTTTTCCCAAGTGTGATTTTATTCTCTCTGTCAAAAATTTGGGATCATAAAACTGCTTCTGTCCAAAGACGTTTTTCAGGTTAGAAAAGAGGCAACTGCTAAGAATCAAAGGGAGGAGATTTCTTAATGAAGGGCATACAAAAAGCAAATGTGACTGCAAATTTTCTAATTACCATTGTGTAAGAACAGGAGACATTGAGGGGACATTTAAAACAAACAAAAAGTATTCTTTTTTATGATACATGAGGTTTGGAACTCTACTGTAGTACATTCTGGAGGTCAAAATTTAAATACGTTCAAAAGGGAGATGTGGAGCATAGGTATATCAGGGGCTGTTAAACATTACAGCCCAGATGAAGGATCCTGCTCAGGAAGTCCTTAAACTGCTGACTTCTAAAAGCTAGAGGAATATACAGAGAAGTCTGCATTTGTCATGTTCTCATGTTCTTTTCTCAAGCACTGTAATAGTCACTATCAGAGGAGAGTGGATTTGGCAAGTCTCACTCTTTGACATGTTATGATTGCTCATATGTTGAGGTTCATGTAAAGCCTAGCTCGTGCAGTTTGTCAGAGTGGACAGGTGGCACTTCATTATTACAGCTTTGTGGATAATAGCTGGAAGTGCAAACTTCTCAATGGTGTTTTCTGGGACCCTGTGAAAAGTTTAGGTTATAGTAAGTCCTCACTGGGGTCCAGGGAACCACTATTGCATTTTTACTTGGTCAGTTGTGATTTGTAACTCTTAGAGTGTAGTCACTTTTTTTCTTTTAAAAGTGGCTGTTGTTGCTAAAAAGTGGGTGCTAACTAGGTCTCTGTAAGAAACTTGTGGATGGAAACTATTTGTTACTAGTTGTTAAAGTAGTTTTGTCTTCTCAGAGCTGTTTGCTAGTAGTCCAGGAAAAGAAGTGTGCTAAGTAGCTCCCAAATAGTGCATGTCAGTGGTGATGCACTGAGAAATACCCTTACTAGATGTGGCAGTGATGGACATTGTTCCTTGAGTTAGTTTTTTTAACACCAGTCAGAGCCTGTTCCATCATGTCAAACTTGAACTTAAACCAGCAGGCTTTCATCCAGCCTTTATTTGTGCCAGCCTTGGAAAGCGTAAATAAAGAGCTGTGTCCAGACTGTTACTTGAGGACCATGCTGGGAGATGGCTTTGTTCTGTCTCAGTTGTCCCTTGCTCTCAGACTAATTATTGTGCAAGTATATGCATCAAATGACACTTACCATCTGCTGCCAAATCCTTGGGATTCTCTCTGGAAAGCTAGTGCTTGGAATATTTGACCTCTCCAACACCACATGTGTGATCTGTGCTGTGACTCACTAGGGAGGGCCACAGTTGGAGGGAGGAATACATACAGCCCTCTTCACTGTGGAGTATCCCTCACAGCAGTGAAGGATCATGCTTTGGTCGGCACTGCTCTAAATATAGCACTTTGCTGCTAGCAGCACAGTGAAACTGGCTGTGTTTGCCTCACTCCCACTGTGCTCTAGCTGTTTTTTCTGGTACAGTAAGAGAAGTACTTTTCACAGATGTATGACAAGGGCATATCCTGAGGAAGGGAGAAGAAAATTAGATGCCTAGGAGAGCAAATGGTGTGGTTGTCATCACAAGCTGATGGGAAGAAAGGTGACTGGTGCTGCTTGTGGGACTTGGAAGCAATCTGTGGTGATCTGGTGATTTAGAAAACTTTATCCTGAACTGATTCCACTACTGTTCACTCCTCTAGCAGTGGTGAATGTGACAAAATGAAATGAGTTTTCAGGCAAACTAAGCTATATATTCAGAATAGATTTTTTTTTTAACCTTCTTTTTCCTCCCCTTCACTGACAATTGCTTTGGTTTGTTATGCCGGAATGAATCTGTAAATGCCGAAATATCCAGTATTTTCTCTGCTTTCTAGAAGGCTTCTTACCCTAAGTCAGGTCAAAAACCTACTGTACTCAGTTGATAAACTCCTATTCAAGAGAAAGTCTTGGATATGGGTTCTTAATGAGGAGATTTCTTTTTCTAGTTTGCTTGTGGGACTATGCCCAGTCCTTTCCTGGAGGAAGATGAGCTGCAGTATTGTGATTCAAAGTGTGCATGAAGTGAAATCTTTGAAATTGTTTGCCAAACACAGGAAAAGGTGAACATAAATTGAGAGAAGGATGGATATGTAGCAACACATGAGGAAATGATGACGGTTCTGAATTGGGTAATGGCATGACCCAATGCCTGATCTATAAATAATTATGGAAACAACAGAGGAAACAAGTGGTTTTAGTTTAAGCAGTCATTTGTATATTTGTACAAAGGTAACAATTAGGTGCTAAGACTGTTAGAAGTAATGTGCCTTTCTGTCCTTAAATGTTTTGAGATTCCCTGCAGCCATAATAAAACAAAGGCAAATTATATATTGAGTGCTGAAGTTCTTTCTCCTGTTGGTCTAAGCTGAGTACTTCCGAAATGGTCTGGGTTTGGTTTGAGGGCAGAACAAACCATAGTACAAGAGCTGTCTAAAAATCACTTTTAGTGCTGTGTTTACTTGTGAAAGATACACAGTTGGTCTCATCTTTTCAAGTACCAAAACTCTTAATGTGACTTTTTCAAACCTGGGATTCTACTGACTCACCAATGCCGTGAGATTTCACTGGCTCAATGCTGATGTATTTGTTGTCGTTTGACCTGGATAGGCACTCATCCTCACACAGCTGCCTGCTCATTCCCCTGCAGTGATGAGGGAGGAAAATGAAAGAGTAAAAGTGAGAAAACTCTCAACTTTAAGTAAAGTTGGTTTAGTAGGTAGAGCAAAAGCTATGTGTGCAAGCAAAGCAAAATAAGGAATTCACTATATCCTGTCAGCAGGCAGGTGTTCAGCCATCTCCAGGAATGCAGAACTCCATCAGTTGTAACATTATTTGGGAGCACAAACACCACAACTCCAAATGTCTCTGGCTTCATTTTTCTTTTTCCCAGCTTTTATTGCTAAGCATGGCATTATATGATGTAGGATATTGCTGTGGTCAGTCAGGGTCAGCTGTCCAGCTGTGTACCCTCCTGGCTTCTTATGCACCCCCCAGCCTGCTCACTGGCAGGGCAGTGTGAGAAACAGAGACAGCCTTGGCACTGTGTAAGTGCTGCTCAGCAATAANCACAGATGTATGACAAGGGCATATCCTGAGGAAGGGAGAAGAAAATTAGATGCCTAGGAGAGCAAATGGTGTGGTTGTCATCACAAGCTGATGGGAAGAAAGGTGACTGGTGCTGCTTGTGGGACTTGGAAGCAATCTGTGGTGATCTGGTGATTTAGAAAACTTTATCCTGAACTGATTCCACTACTGTTCACTCCTCTAGCAGTGGTGAATGTGACAAAATGAAATGAGTTTTCAGGCAAACTAAGCTATATATTCAGAATAGATTTTTTTTTTAACCTTCTTTTTCCTCCCCTTCACTGACAATTGCTTTGGTTTGTTATGCCGGAATGAATCTGTAAATGCCGAAATATCCAGTATTTTCTCTGCTTTCTAGAAGGCTTCTTACCCTAAGTCAGGTCAAAAACCTACTGTACTCAGTTGATAAACTCCTATTCAAGAGAAAGTCTTGGATATGGGTTCTTAATGAGGAGATTTCTTTTTCTAGTTTGCTTGTGGGACTATGCCCAGTCCTTTCCTGGAGGAAGATGAGCTGCAGTATTGTGATTCAAAGTGTGCATGAAGTGAAATCTTTGAAATTGTTTGCCAAACACAGGAAAAGGTGAACATAAATTGAGAGAAGGATGGATATGTAGCAACACATGAGGAAATGATGACGGTTCTGAATTGGGTAATGGCATGACCCAATGCCTGATCTATAAATAATTATGGAAACAACAGAGGAAACAAGTGGTTTTAGTTTAAGCAGTCATTTGTATATTTGTACAAAGGTAACAATTAGGTGCTAAGACTGTTAGAAGTAATGTGCCTTTCTGTCCTTAAATGTTTTGAGATTCCCTGCAGCCATAATAAAACAAAGGCAAATTATATATTGAGTGCTGAAGTTCTTTCTCCTGTTGGTCTAAGCTGAGTACTTCCGAAATGGTCTGGGTTTGGTTTGAGGGCAGAACAAACCATAGTACAAGAGCTGTCTAAAAATCACTTTTAGTGCTGTGTTTACTTGTGAAAGATACACAGTTGGTCTCATCTTTTCAAGTACCAAAACTCTTAATGTGACTTTTTCAAACCTGGGATTCTACTGACTCACCAATGCCGTGAGATTTCACTGGCTCAATGCTGATGTATTTGTTGTCGTTTGACCTGGATAGGCACTCATCCTCACACAGCTGCCTGCTGATTCCCCTGCAGTGATGAGGGAGGAAAATGAAAGAGTAAAAGTGAGAAAACTCTCAACTTTAAGTAAAGTTGGTTTAGTAGGTAGAGCAAAAGCTATGTGTGCAAGCAAAGCAAAATAAGGAATTCACTATATCCTGTCAGCAGGCAGGTGTTCAGCCATCTCCAGGAATGCAGAACTCCATCAGTTGTAACATTATTTGGGAGCACAAACACCACAACTCCAAATGTCTCTGGCTTCATTTTTCTTTTTCCCAGCTTTTATTGCTAAGCATGGCATTATATGATGTAGGATATTGCTGTGGTCAGTCAGGGTCAGCTGTCCAGCTGTGTACCCTCCTGGCTTCTTATGCACCCCCCAGCCTGCTCACTGGCAGGGCAGTGTGAGAAACAGAGACAGCCTTGGCACTGTGTAAGTGCTGCTCAGCAATAACTGAAACATCCCTGTGTTATCAAAAGTGGTCGCAAATCCAAAACATAGAACCATAATGCTACTATGAGAAAAATTTAACTCTATGCCAGCCAAAACCAGTACAATGTTCTGGCCTGAGAATGTGACCATTGCTCATCTTGAATGTGCAGTTAAGTTACTTTACCCTCTGGAAGGGAGCTGATTTGATAAGAGTGTGCAGTTGCATTCATGAGTCTGGCTAAGCTGATGAATTGGAGGCCAGTCTCTCCATAAAAAAAAAAATTCCTCTCTCTTGGAAGGCAAGTGACAAAGACAGAGTGTTCAGCTTCCCCTCCTTCTCCAGCCCAGCCTGACCTTCTGCAGCCCCTCGGTGCCTCTTGTTTTCTTATTTTTATAGAAAATCAATATCCCTCCTGACACAAACAATAGCTCAGGCAAAAGAATAAATGGGGGAAACCTGAGATCTCTGTCCATCACCTCTCAGTTTAACTCCCCCAAACTATTTAATTATAAGCATGCTTTGCTCCAGGTGTTTGCGACAGTGAAATTGCTAAATGAGGACCATTTTAACCAAAGATTGGGTGATCAATAACACTCCATAGCAGTAGCTTGTCGGATCAATAGTATTCATTATTTCATGGTTAAGGTAAGTAGCCTCCTTTGCAAGTGGAGGTCATTAATCAGTGCTTACTGGACCTGCAGAAAGGCCTGCATAGGAGTCTAGTTTGTGTTCAGCCCTGCAGTGTAAAAGGAGTGGTGAAGAGGGTGAGATCCCTGAAAGTTTGTTCCTGCAAAGCACTGGCAGAACTAAAGAGCTCTCAGTGCAACAGGATGGTTAACGTACTGTTAGTATGACCTGGAATCTTGCCAATGCTTTTTCATTTCTCAGGCACCTTTCCTCTGAGGATGATAAAACCCTTATGAAGCAGTCACTCAGTCCTTGCATCTGCAGCTTGTGAGGATTGTTTATCCAAGCTATCAAAGGGAAAGCAGGCACGCTAAGAGGTTGGCCCAGGGTCGTTCAGTGAGTTGGTAGGAGAGCTTGGGAGGAAACGATTAATTCATGGTTCTCAGTCCTTGGCCTTAATTGCTGTGGTGGATATGTGGGAGGGTGAATGCATGGCCAAGCTTTGTAATGGATTAATTTGGAATTTGATATTAACTTACATGCTGAAAGGTGAGAATGATGTACAGATTGTTCATCCTTTAAGTATAAATGGCCTTTATATAATGATGAAGATGCAGAGTTTTAGATATCCAGTATAATGAGTTGACTTGGCTGTACTTAAGAGTGCATTTTCTAAGAGCAATAGTATGCTCACAAAATAGGGTTTTATTCTGTGCCTGCAGTTCTTTGGAGTGATGTATTTTGTGGTCTCTTGTCATTCAGCCTTTTAAATCAAGGGGTTTCCAGTTGATACTGGTCTCTAGTATGATTCAATTTTTCTGGAAAAGAGGCATCCAGAGATACTTTCAAACAGCATTCCCTGATTGGAGACTGATTCTACTGCTTACACCTGATGTTCGCATCTAAGGTCTTGGTGCTCAGGGAGCAGGCATAAGTAATTTCTGCTTGTCCTAGTATCTCTCAGCTAAATCAGAGGAAGTATTGCCTGAAGTGTCCCAGGAATGATTTCATGTCAGCATTAAAGCCCTCAGATGCTTGGGACTGACTTGAGCATGTACTTCTGCTAGAAATATTCATCCAGCTTTGCAGTCAATAAATAACTTCCTCCACATTAACTTCTAGTTTTATTCTTTTGTTCAAGAATTAAATCTCCTCTAACTGCTTCAGCAAATGCAAAGCATGCTATAACAAGGTTGCATTCAGCAGCAGCAAGTCATGCTGTGCTAAGGTATTTAGCTGGAGAGTTGTAAAGGTTGCAGCTGCTCTTTACTCCATTTAAAATAAAAGTTGCAGGGTGAGGACACTTTGTGTGACAGTGTAATATTTGTGAGGAAAAGGAATCTGAAGTAGAAAATTTCAGAGGGTTTTCAGTAGCTGTTAAGTGACCCAAGGACAGAGTTTTTAACTGCGCTTAATTTCCTGGTGAGTATTCCAGACGATGTCATAGTTAGGTTATTAATTCTAGTAGTACCTGAGGCAAATGCCATTTTATTAATTACTTCTTGATAACTTAGAACTAAACTAGATACAGGATTCTACTCTTTTTTCAAGTGATGCAGTATTGATAGGTTTTAATGGAAGGCTGTTCTAGAGTCAGTCACGTATCTGAAATTCAATTTTTGTGCGACATGTAAAGCATTTTGATCTTGGAGGAGCTAGTAAGATGTAGTAGAGTGGTTTTTGTTTTGTGCCTGTTGCAATTGTAACCATGGATTTTTCCTCTGTTTTTGTTCCAGTGAAACCAGCAGTGTATGCAGCAGCAGTGATACAGGCCTGTTTACCAATGATGAAGGCCGCCAAGGTAACAAGTGTCCTGTGATTTTCCTCATGTGCTGCTGGGGAGTTTCTTACTTTCCTTACAAGTGCAAAGAAAGATCTTATGTTTGTAGAGAGACAGAGAGGGAAGTGTGTGAGGAAAAAGTTGTGGGGAGCAGCTAGAAGTTAAGAAATGAGATGAGAGCTACAAATGTAAGATTTTCATAACACTACACTTTTCTTGCCGAAATACTCTGTGTTATCAGATCCGTAATATTTGCAATATAAGAAGCTATTACTGTGGAAAGGCACAGATACACAAGAGGAATTTGAGAGCTCTTTACAATGAAAGAGCACAGCTTATGATTTGTTTCTGTAGGTGTTTTTAGTGTTGTCTACATACCATTAGTGCCTGAATCTGTTGTTTTCTCTGTGGAAAGGAAGAGAAGATGGGAAAAACAATACTTAATACTGACAAGTCACATAATAGACTAAGAAGATGATGGTAATATGTGATAGGTTTTATTTCTTTAAATATGTGTTCCTCCCTTGCTCTTGTATGCATTAGTTGAACATGGTATTTTCAATGTCTATTATAGAAATAGTTTCTTAGGAGTTTTGAGTGTGAAGTGCAACCTGCTTTTATTTATCAACCAGCAGAACAGTGTCCAGTTGATGGGGGATACAGCAGAAGTATGTGTGAAATAGGTTGTAGTAGGCACCTAGGCATTGAGGACTATTATATTTGGAGCATGTGGAATGTGACCCTAGAGACCTGCAATTCTGTGCACTCTGATTCTGTCACATTTCACAAGCCGAGATTTGGATGAGATCTCTTCTGGGAATATATGAGTGCTAAAGGAAGTAGCACTGGTAGCTCAATGGGATATGCTGCTTCCACTAGCTTGTTAATGGCCCAGGTACCTGTGTGAGGCAACACAATGATAGTAAACATGCTTATGTGTTTTCTGATGATATTTTAGGCTGTAGGACCAATCTGTTGTGGTCTTAGGGGAGTATAATACTTTCCTTAAGAGGAGGGCTTTCAAATATCAGCTTTGACCTTTGCTGAAAAATAATTGTTTCCAAATTCTGGTTTTTCAAAGGCAAGAGAAAAGTGGAATCTTTTGCCCTCTCTTTTTCCTGATGATTGTTCAGGGGGAGCTGAAATTAGTGAGCACTTGTATATCAGATGACGAAGCAGAGTGGTGACTGAGGTGTTTTACTTCATCACCTGAGACAAGATTGATGGAGACTGGGTAGTGTATATATATACACTTGTCTATATGCTTGCCCTATATACTTGCCCTGATTTTATACCCTGTTTTAGACATTAATTTTTGGCTGCTACTAGAAGTAGGATGCTCAGTATACAGGAACATGTAGAAATATGACTTACATAAATTAATAAAATTCAATTACAGCCTTCCCTGTCTAGGTACTAGAAGAGGTTTGACATCCTTGTTGTCAGGTCTCTCTCTGTTCAGTTTATACTGTGATAGCTTTCTGGCCAAGATATTTTAGCTTACAGTTATGTTAAAAGGGTTAAAAATATCGTTGCACTTTCCGACTGAGTAAAAAATATCTCCTTATCCTCTTTTTTTTCTTGACAATTCCTAGTCATAAAATAAATAAAAAACAACAGTCAGTGAGATGGAGAGAGCACAATTTTTTTTTTTTGTCACAGATCATCACCTTAGAAATAGTTTTTCAGCACAATTCCAAGCTGAATAATGTGAAATTTAAGCTGGCAGCATTCTTAAATAAATGCAGTTTTCCCCCTCCTTCTTTTGAAGCTACATCATGTAATATTTGGGCTGTTACTAATTAAATAAATTGTCTTTGCAACTGCAAATTCTAGAACACTTCTGAGAACAGAGAATGATCCTAGTTCATAATTTGATTGTAAGGTGGTTTTTTTTTTAATTTTATATTTGTTACATGTGTTGGAATCTCTCACAGTGAAAATTACTGGAGTATTAGCATATGGTGCTCATCAGTAAAGTTTGTCTTGAGAAAATAGTGATTTGGGGTATGACAGGGCACTATGCTCACAGACCCAAATTTCTAGGAATAGTTTTGCATAAATTAGGATCTCGTAGAAGATCCCAACATTACTTAATTTTAATTTACTATGAAATGGAGATGGGATATTTATGTTTTAAAATACAGCTGGTAGGTCAACTTGATACATAACAGAAAACCAGTGTCAGAGCTTTGGGATAAAGTGTTCTGGCTGTCACTGATTGGAGTTGGTTTTGTGTGTTGCTTTTTCTGTTACATGCAAGATTGCAGCATCCTCACTACGATGAGGTTTTTTTTAACTTTCTTATACTCTTTTTTTTTTTTCCCCTGCAAGATATGTGAGTAGGCATAAT
Source organism: Notiomystis cincta (assembly GCA_013398075.1). NCBI lineage: Eukaryota > Metazoa > Chordata > Aves > Passeriformes > Notiomystidae > Notiomystis > Notiomystis cincta. The sequence continues at coordinate 215,088 of VZRX01009152.1, read as the reverse complement.
GGACTTTGGTCAGCAATAATTTAACTCACTGAGAAAAGGAGAGTAAGTGAGGATGCTTGAGTTGAGACTTAATGGTAGGCAAAAGAGAATTTTCCCTAAGGTAGGTGTGTTAGTTTTTTAAGGCAAGATGAAGTACCTTGCAAATACATGGGACTGTTTGTGAGTTGGGCTACTGAAATGCTCTGTGTTTCCGATTCTTTGCCCTCCTCCTGCTTTTTCTTCATATGCTGCTCATGTGCTACTGCTCTCAGGGAATTTCTGGCCAGACAGATTTACTATGAACAGTGTCTGATGCAGCTCAGTTTTAGACTGCAACTGCATTAAGTACAGTGACCCAGCTCCATGGAGACTTTGGTCATGACATCTTCTGCTGCCACTTTAGTTTTGCAGATGGTTTGTAGTTTTGAGAGATTCTAAGAAATTTTGATTGAGAGCAACTAACAGCATGGTTAGTACTTACACTCAGAGTGACCATTTCTGATAGTTATGTGTTTTCATCTCAGCTGCTGTCTTAGGAGACTAGGGGTCTTTTTCATCAGTATGTTTCTTTTGCTTATTCTGTGAGCCTGGTCTTCCCCTCTTGTGAAGCTTCTCCTGTGACAGCCTATAACATGTGCCCAGTGATTGGCCCCTACCGGTGTTGCAGTAATTACTTCAGAGAAAGAGTTCTGCATAAGACATCACACAACATTGAACTAAGGTTGATGAGATGCAGTAGCAACAGAGTGCTAAACCTGCCCTAGGCAGGTCTATAAAGAGGCTTTGTTCTATAGGGAAATTCTGGAGACTGATGAGTTGGATAGTTTAAAGCACTTAGTGAGGCCCCATAGTTACTGAGGATCATTGGAACAGAATACAAATATAAGGCTCTTCAAGAACGAATTCCTAATGAGACTTCAGCTGTTTCACATTCAGATATGCCTACTTGTAGTATTTTGAGAGATTGTCACAGGGCACATTGATGTTATTTGTGGCTAAATCCATCCTATTTCTTTAGGAGATGATGAGCAAAGTGATTGGTTTTATGAAGGAGAATGTGTTCCAGGATTCACTGTCCCCAACCTTCTTCCCAAATGGGGAGCCGATCACCGATCTGAAGTGGAGAGGATTGACTCAGGCCTGGACAAGCTCTCTGTTTCCACCTTCCTTTTGCCCTCACGGCCAGCTCAGAGAGGTGAGGTCCACAAGGAATTGTGTTTGAGAACTTCTGATGCGATGGCAAGAGTAGATTCTGTTCATAGGTGTTGCATTTAAACTGGTATTGGTGACCTTTTTTGGTTTNGCCTGGACAAGCTCTCTGTTTCCACCTTCCTTTTGCCCTCACGGCCAGCTCAGAGAGGTGAGGTCCACAAGGAATTGTGTTTGAGAACTTCTGATGCGATGGCAAGAGTAGATTCTGTTCATAGGTGTTGCATTTAAACTGGTATTGGTGACCTGTTTTGGTTTTTTTTTTTTTTTTTAAGATTCAGTTAAGAAAAAGCTGCACTATTGGTGAGTTTACTGAAATGGTCATACCACCTGCCCACTGGCAGTCTTCCTTTTTTTAAAAGTAAGGATTTTATTTGATTTGTGAATAAATTGCCATATCTACTTCTTCAAGACTGAAAAACAAGGGACAGAGGATCTGATTTGATTACTTAACTAAGGAGTTTTCCTGGTGGCTTTGTCAGGAAGAATCTTCTGTGTTTCTTGCTCAGTTTTTCTGCATTTGGTTTTCAGGATTTCATGCTCGCCTGAATCGCCTTCCAGGAGCTGCTGCCCGTTGTCTCCGTAAAGGTCGGAGGAGACTGGTTGGCAAGGTATGCTCTTTTGAAAGATGGTAATTTTGTATTTCAAATTCTGATCAGTCCTGAAGTTGTATTCTAAGATACCATGTACATTGTTTTCTGTAGAAAGTGGCCCTGTATATTTTTTCTTTCGTGTATTGTTTGATTTGTTTAACTGCTTTGACTGTCAGAAGATGATTGAGTGACTAAGTGGATTTTAAGGCACATTTGGAGTGGCAAAGACAGCTGATCAACACTAAAAGCAGTATGAAAGGAGGCCTGAAGAAGAATGACAGGGAGCATAAATATCAAGAAGATTTAGACAGAATGTAGGGGAAAATGATGATGGCGTGAGACTTGTGCATGCTCATCTGAGACTACAAGGGCAGAGAGGTGCCTCAAAGGTGAAGGAAGACCAAATTTTATATAGGGAAGAAGACTGATATGAATGGCAGCAAAGGAAGGTGGTTTTAGCAGTTGCTTTTTCAGTGGGAAGACAGGAGAATTAAAAAGGTATGGGCAGTAAATGCAGACAAAGCTGTCCAAAGCTATTGACTAGTTTTATTTTACGTAGGGCAAACACCAACAAAGTACCAGTCCTTTTTCTGACAGAACAAACACTTTGCAGATATCTGTCTAAATGAGTGGGATACACCTGGTTGGGTCTTCATCATGGAGTATTGACCATTGCTGTTTGTTGTAAAAGATGATTCTGAGAAGGAAGGTGTTGGCTGTGTTTGGCTTTTTTTTAATTGTTCTGTGCTCTGTGCTTTTGAAAACATTGGTATAAGTTGTGATCTGGCTGGCTGTAGTCTGCTAACAAGGTGTTTAGGGGGGCCTGGAGTCTAGAGAAGTGTGACAGCTGCCTTCTGTTCAGTCATACTTGAAAGCTCCTTGTCTGCCCCTTCTTTCTTCCACTCACCTTGCTTAATTGTAACCGGCATTCAAAATATGAATCCTCAGCTGGCAAGAAGCTGACTTTAGGTGGGGTTCCTCAGGCCACCTGCAAGTGACTAGGCCTGGCGGCACACCTCTAATGATCCAAATGAGAAGGATAATATTTACTTGTTTAATTCATCTTCATCACCTTAAAGGGATCTTTGTCATTTGCAGCGGAGGTCACTGCTCCCCCTTCCCCATCTCTCTCGAAATTGTAATCATAAATAATGAGTTTCATTCAGAGCTCCCCGCCAGCGAGCTGCTAATTACCAAAAGTACGGCTTGTAATTTACACAGTAATAAACCGTAAATTTAAACATTATGGCACTTTAAGTTAATAATTTTCCTGCTGTAACAAATAGCCCATCTTTCACCCCTGCTGCTACAACTGCCCCCAAACTTTGAGTGTGTTTTGCCTGTGTACCTGGCACAAACGAGCCTTGCCTGTGAAAGACTTTTGCCCTCATCTTCAGCCCCCTGCTGAAAAGTGTACTTCTTTCTTGGAGGCAGTTGCTATGCAGATGTGAACAGCTGGTGCTTCTGGCTGAGTGTGTACGTGTATGCCAGCATCAAGCACATACACAGGGCAATGTCTTGCAGGAAGCAACATGTTCCCAGAACAAGTCCTTTCTCCTAGGACCTACCTTTTCTTTACTTGCTAAAGGTCCTGCTGCTGAATTGCTGCTTTCAGAAAGGGCAAAAGCATCATGCTTTCACTCCTTATTTTGTTTATTGGTGGTTGGTGAATCCCCACTGTTAGTGAAACAGTGTAGTGTCCTATCTCAGCCTGTTTCTGGCCCCAGTAACATGGAAAGAACCACTTCCCAGCCATCTCCCCTGCTCTCATGCATCCTTGTGCTGCATACTTTGTACTAGGTCAGTCCCTGGTATGCCCTTCTGCAAGCAAACACCATCACTAAAAATTAAAAACAAGCCTCATAAATAAAATGGAATGATTTTCTGCCATTCTAATTAGTTAAATCGTCTTAGGTGAAGTTCTAAAAGGAAGGAATGAACATGTTTATCTGAAAGTGGGCTGGTAAGGACCCAAGAGAGTAAGTTTTGTTGTTACTGGCAGCAGCAAGCTGTTTTCTGTTCACTGTGTGAGAGTTTGCAACCTTTTACCTGTCTTTGTGTTTCAGGAGACCTCCATGAGCACTCTGGGCACCGAGAGGCTGGGTCATATTGTTAGTGATCCACGCCAGAAAGAGTAAGGCCCTTAACAGCTGTTGTACGGAACTTTGTGGGGGAAGAAGAGCTATAGGGTCCTCTTCTCTTCTGGGGCTGAAGGACATGAAGGGCTGGGTGGACCCTTAAGCATAAACTGTGGAATGGGAGACAGTATTCTACTGATGGCTTCTCTGTTTTCTTGCTCGTAATTGCTGACTTCTCCTTTGGTTTATATATGTGTTTACATAAGGCTGCCCCAGTGTGTGGACGCTACTCAAATGCCCTTTTTTTTCAGTCAGCTTTTTCTTTCATCCTCCCTTATAATGTGCCATTGCAGTAACTGCAGATCTTTTGGATGTTAAGAGAAGACTGAGCCCCATATGTTCATTTTTAAAAATGCTTCTTTGTGGAGCCACACTATGGGCACATACCCAGACTGCAGAAATGATGCTGACAAGGCAGCTGTGAAATTACTTTTTCTTTCTTTGGTGTTATGTCTCCTTCCCCAGTTAGTATATTTGAATTGTAGTCAGCACTGGAAATAATAATGGTGCTTATCCTTTGGTGTCTCCTTAATGCTATTCTGGGGAATGGGTAGGTAAGGATGGCATGTCTTGACTGTAGTGCAGTGGGTCCAACCTTCACCAGCTGTTGATACCTAATTTTCTTCCTTGGATCTGAAATTTGTTGTTTTTAATATGACTCCTGATGATGTTTAATCTTTTTCCTTCTCCCTCCATCTTTGTTCTTTCCTTCCCCTTCTCTTCTTACGCCAACTCTCCTTTTTTTTTCCCCCCCATGTTTGTTCCTTGGCATTGCTCCCACCTGTCCTTTCGACTCTGCCTCCTTCCAGTTTTTGGTTACCGTCCATGGGGAAGAGAGATCGCAACCAGGTAAGGTGACTCCGCTTTTCCTTTTTTATTTTCTTGGTTTCCTTCTCTCTAGAAAGAACACAGTGCTGGCTTCTGATTTCCCACACACTGTGGCCTGTGCACATGAGGTAAGGCAGTCCTGTCCCTTCTCATTTTGTTAACTGATGTCTTCAGGGCTTTGAACACAACCCATTTCTCAGGAATTGTATTGTCTATTTAAACTGAATAGCTCAGCAACTGCTTTTATTTATCTCCCTGTTTCAGGTTAGTGTAGGCCTTCCTTTCTGACAGTGAGTGGGAGGGAAAATGCCTCTTGACAGGAGGAGCTTTGGCCTCTCAAAATTCCATAAGAATTGGAACATTTTTCTCTTTTCAAATGCTTTGTTTTGCCTTGTTTGGTTCTGGCTTCTACCTGATAGTCTCATCCACAGAGAAGGGAAAAATTGTGAGCTTAAATGATGTAGTTAAATAGCAGCTGTAAAAGGAAAATGTAAGAGGTGATAAGCAAGAGAAATAGGTATTCTTGTGACTGAAATTCTTTTGTATGCACTTTTATGTTCTCCAATAAGTCTTTCTTAGCTTCAGTGTTAGGAGTTTTTTTTACTTTAAGGTATAAAAGCTCAGATTCTTAATAGCAAAGACCCAAAAAACCCACACTTCCATTTGTGCAGTCATGTTGTAACACTGCTCCTGGCCATGCACACTCCTTTCTGTTCCTATGTGAGTTGTTTATGGTTGGTGAGCCGTAGGACTGAAATTTTTTACCTTTTTTTACCTAAAAACACATATATGGCAAGAAATAATTTTCAAGCCATTGTGCAATTTTGTATTTTCTATTATTGAGAACATTCTACAGATTGCTTTTATATTGCTAAAGATAAGACTAACTACATAACCTTTAAAAAGACCAAAAGTAAATGACTTTTGTTTTTCTTAAATTAACTTGAATCAGCCATTCCAGTAACAGAGGGTTCCTGGTGATTCTCTGTACGGTGCAGTTGCAGTGTTACTTCAGTGACAGTAAACGAGCAGTCCCACTTAAGGAGGAGCTCCCTGATAGCAGCAGCTTTGTGGTGCATCTTCTTTCTCAGAAAGATAGAGGGTAAAGTTCTGAAGTTGCAGATAGCTTGTATGATGGGTCCTGCTGCAGGTGTGGATTGTTCCTTTGTCCTTATTTAAAAATGCATCAGTAATCCTAGTAATACAAGAAGAGTGTTCTGGAGATTGGTGTAGCACTTTGCAAAGTGGATGGAAATTAATTTCCTGCTTGAGGTGTGAATTATAAATAAAGAGGAAATGCTGAATGGAAGTGTAAAGCAGGTACCCCAGAGAAACTACCAGTCTAAAGCTTCTATTTACATATTAAACAAAGTTTCTTCCATGCATTGATTGATCAGATTATTCCATTTCTGTCCTGACCATTAAAAATTCTGACCGTTGCATCTTCTACAACAAGCTGTCTTGTGCAGGTTTGATGCCCTCAAGATTTGTCTAGTGTACTTCTAATGGGGTATCTTAGATTAGCCTGACCATGCATTGTTTCAAAAATTTGTTTTAAGGAGTTTGCAAAGACACCTTGTAAGGTTGGTGGGGAGTGGAAGGAGCAACTCACTTGCCCTGGAATGAATTGGGTGCTCATTGCGAACTTAACCTGGTGGATTTGAGTCTTCTAGAGATCTGTGTCAGTGATAAACACAAACCCTTGGGAAGAGAGGAACTGCTCTGTGGGAAGTTCTGTTCTTGCACAGTTCATAACAGTGACTTTTCTCCACAATGTGAAGGTAGACAAGATGCTTTCTGAAAGAGAAGCAGACTTTTTTCTCATGGCATGCAGCAATAGAGCACTTAAGCTCTTAGTCAACCAGCATTTTTAATAATGCAAGTTGGAAGAGGAGTGTGCTGAGGCTGACTGTTGTGAAAAGGTGGTTATGAGATTTGCTGTTTCGTTCTTTGTGCTAGCCTTTTCTCTGAAATGAGAGTCTGTTCTCATCTAGTCTTACCCCTTGAGGTGCCAGAAGGGTCTCCTTATACTGTGTGAACAGCTAAAAAAAAATCTGAGGAGCTTTATCTGGACACTATTTCTTTTAATGCTTTGCTTAAATAAAATCTCTTGACTTTCCAGTTCAATCCATTATCTCCTCTGTACTCTCTGGATGTGCTTGCTGATGCTTCCCACCGAAGATGCTCACCAGCACACTGCACTGCCAGGTAACTCCCTTGCTCTGCTCTCTTGGATTGTCTCACCTCCCTCTCCTGGATGTCTTCAGTAGTACTGTGTGATCTGAACAGTGTTCATGGACCTGTAAATTGACACGCTTTTCCCTGGGAAGCCCATGTTCAAACTTAGCACAAAATGTAGCAATGCAGTTTCTTTGAGAGTCTCAATAAACTAAGTGCTTACAATATATGAAACTGTGTATGACAGGCAGAACATACTGTTCCTTTATAAATAACTGCAATCTGTTCTGAAATGTGCAATGAGTTGCTCTAAGTCTGTTTTAGAGGTACAAATGAACGTAGTATCATTGCCCACTATTAAAATTGGAACAAGATGAGAGGGGAAAATGCTGACAAACTGATTTGGGTGACATTCTGAAGCATTTTGGTATCCTAGGTGTCTAAAATAGACCCTCTGAACAGATTAAGAACTCACCTGAGGTGACCTCTAATGGCTTGATATCTCTCTATAGCAATAGCTGAAATTTAGATCTGGTTTGGCCAGATGTTAGGTATATTTGAGTCTGCATAGTTCGGGTTAATATACTCTTCAGGCACCTTCTGCTGACTAATCCTAAATTAAATTCAAGTGTTGGCCTTAGAGGTGACTCTTGTTTTTGTGCTGCAGGTGACTGTCTAAAGGTAAGGTGCCCTTGAGCTCTTTCCCTGTGCAAGTAGACAAAGCCTTGCTTTGGACACAATTCTGCTTATGTGCTTGTACCAGGGACCCAATCTGAAAGAAATGTCTGGACTTTCAGCTTCATGGCTTTCTTTCCCTTGTTAATTAGCAAATAGAGCATGAAAAATGTACTAAGGTTGTATGTGTCTGAACGGAAGCTTGGCACCCACCCAGCAAAGCCTCTCTTCCCACTGGCTTCTGCAGGGAATTTTGCGGTGTCGCACCATGACCTCATGCTGCTGTAGCCAGCATGTTAAAGCTGGAAAAGGGGAGGGAGGAAGAAATCAGCTCTTAAATGTTCAACTGGGTGAGAATAAAAAGAATTCACAAGATTGTGCACCAGCAAATTGATTCCTTTCTGTGCTTTTGCCCCACTCTGGGGATATTTTCTGCCTGTAAAGCAAGAAAGATTGAATGGTCTCTTCATTTTCAGCTAGGATAACCTTTCTTTTGCCTTCAGTGTTTTACTTGGTGCTTTATAGAAGTTTGTCTTCCAGAGAGGTGGACAAATCCTGCTTGCAAATTCAAACTGGACAAAATCTCTACCTTTAGGATGGTTAGTGAAGGCCCTTTCCAAAGCCAAGCTCTTTGCAATGGATTTCTAAACCTGGAGAGAATGTGTTTGCTAGGTTTTTCTGGTTGTATAGCCTAGTTAACCGGTTACTATCTGTTTGGTTCCCTCCTCTAATGAACAGTGGCCGGTGTCCTGACAAATGTAATCACTGGTGAATTGTTACTGAGTTGACAAAGAATTTGTACAATCCCAGACGCAGTTGTTTTTTTAAAAGTTTGGAGTTTGAAAGAATAGTTCCTATTTTAGTGTGAAATGTGCTCAAGAATCTTTATAGGAGAAAGAAATATGAAAAGAATGAATTTGTTTTGTGGCCCCATGCTATGTGGCAAGGATTGGACTCTTTGGTACTCTCAAAGGAGCTTGCTTTATGTAAAGATGCTGCTAAGGGCAGAGAAGGAAATTGTTCCTTCACAGAAACATCTTGATAGGAGTTATTCTTTAGCTTTTACATGCCAGGCATACTAGTTAGTAGTCCATTTTCTTACAGGAGGTTCAGGTGATCCCTGTAAGCTCAGATAAGCTATTTCCCCAGTTAACATCTCCTGCTTTTGCCATGTATAGAATCAATTTCAGTAGTTTGTGCTTTAGGAAGCTTCTAACAGCTTGCACCTCAATCTGGAGAAATTCTACTCAGAAATTTGTCAGAATGGGATGTGTGTGTGGGTGAAGCAAATCCTCTGAAATAATGTGAAATATATTAGAAAAGAAATGGTCTTGATGTTGTGGCCATCCAGTTTCTTCAACCTGATGCCTGCTGTGCCATGAAAAATTGCCTTTCTGTGTCTTAGTTTCCACTATCACGGAGTGTGTCCAGTGGAGTATATTTACCAAGTGGAGTCCTTTCTCTGCTCTGGAACTGTTTTCTTTGTCTCAGTGGTGGATTTTGATGCAGTTCATCTAGAAGACTGGTAACCCAGTACTTTTGTTTAAGCAGAGCTGAAGGCCAGAATACTGAGCACACCTGAGGATTGAGAAAGAACCTCCTCCTTGACACTGACAAGCCTATGTGGAAGGTTCCTTGGGAAGTCTTATTTGAAAGGCTGTATAAATCGTACGCTACCTTTCTTGATTTATGTCTGTGATGAGAAGAGCTTTCATTCAAAGTGTATGCACAGCACTGGGAATTTCACACCCGTCATTAGAAGCAGTTTTGTGTGTGTGGTGACTGTTATCATTAGTGGTATAATTTTATTTTGTGAAGCAAGGAGAGTTTTCTGCTTTCTTGCAGCCCTCCCAAGGGATGGCTGGTGTATTAATTTGCTGTATTGCCTCCTGGCTGTTCCCAGACTGTTTTTCCTCTTCATCATGGAATTTTTAATGGCCCTGCTGCCTCTCGGGAGGCATGCAAGGAAGAGTACCTCAGGGATCTCTTCTTTTTTCACATGCCTATAATTACTCTCCTTTAAGAGCACAAAACGTTTGCTAATCATGTCTTGTCTGTTAAGGTTTCGACTTCATGATGCAGACTGCTAAAAGCAAGCAAGTAGAGACTTGCATGATCACCATGGGATCCTTCCCTCTTTCCCCTCTGCCTATTTTCCTCTCTGGGAAGAGTGGTCTGAACAGAATTTTGTTGTTGAACTCCTGCTTAAGAGGATTTTGTATAGGCTGAAGTTCAATATCTTATTAGATGTTGGTTATTCAATATTCTGTAGCTGAGAAGATATTGTATGTTGTTGGTTGATGGAATGCTATTCCCTTGAGGCAGGGTAAGAGTTTCAGAAGAGCCTAGAACCAGTGTTCCTTTTAATTTGAATAGCAGGCAGAATAAGAGAGGAAGTTAGAAGATAAATTGTCCCTAATGCCATTTATTATTTGCCTAGCCTTGAAAATCGGATTGTGAGTGAAAAAAAGCAATTAAATGTTCCCACCGGAGGTCATAGGAAAAGTGGACCTTGGATGGCAGGTAGATGTTGAAGATGGAGACTTGAAGATTTGTATTAGACTTTTGAACAGCACAGATAAAGAAAATAGCTTTGCATGTACTCTGTTAATACTGACATATTCCCTGGAACATGGGATAAAGATGTAGAGGGGTGAGTGAACTTCTCAGTTTCTGCCAGTTGCCTCATACTCTGGGTTTGGTGGTACTGTTAAATTGAACAGACTTGAGCATCTCAAATTCTAGTTCCAGCTCTAGGAATACACTTGTGAAAATAACTTTTGTTGTGTCACTTCTGTATCTGTGCACTGGTACTTCTGCCTCTTACCCAAACATGTGGAAGTACAGGGATTGCCTGCAATATGAAGCCTTTTCTGAGGTGACTGAAGGAGTGAACAGATGTCCACAATTTCATACTTTCCCACCTGATCAGGACAGTATCCAGTTCATTCTAGGCAACCTGTCCACACATCTTTGTCTTCCTGAAATATGCTTTATGTAAAAATGCCTGCTGTCAACTACTTTAGACATCTTTCTCCCTATTTTTTTAACTCTTTTTCCATTTAGCTGGAGGATTTTCATGTCTTCCTTTGCTAAAGTCTGGCTGATATTCCAGTTGGGAATATAACTGAATTCTTTTGACAGGCATGCAATGAACAGCAGCTATCAACCTAGTGTCACATACAGTCGACTGAGGCCTAATAGTCCCATTTTCATGAATCCTAATTCTCTGGAGTGAAAAATAAATTCCCCTTGGCTTCAGAATTTTTTTTTACTTGCTATTTCAAATCTGTGTACTCAGCAGATCTGGCAAATAGGAGTCTTTCTGGCACAGATATAGTGTGATGCAGTGTGAAAATAGAGAATATAATATATGGGATCACATCATCTCTGCTTAGAGTGCTTACATGGAAAACAAGAAGAAAATGCACTCACTTGCATTAACCACATGCAGACTTTTAGGAATGGAATTGCCACATCATTATAATGCTTACTTGGGGAAAAGACTGCTGCTGTTAAAGATCTATGAGATTTGGATGATTGAAGAAGTGAGCTGACCTATTAGAGATTTTGGAATCTGAAAATCTGCTCTAGAAGCCTTCCCAAGAGGCTCTGCAGGGCATAGGAGACTGCTGTGCATCGGGAATATCTACACTGGGACATGATAGCAAGAACTGCTTGTGTATGTGGGAGCTTTGCGTGCAGATAGGATGAGCAACTTGTATTGATTTACACATGTTATGTGCAGATTAGACTGGTGCCCAGCTGGCTCTGTAGTCAAAGAGGAGGAAGAATTCTGCTTTTACTATTAATTTTGTGAAGGCACCATCAACAGCCTCAGGTAACACCTCAGGGCTTAGAGAAAGAGCCTTTCATTTGATTTGTGTTTGCTCTGAATAGAGCATCACAACAGCAACAGCTGGGTTGCGTGGAGTTTTAGTAGCAGTATCTTTGTTAAAAGGCAGTCTCTATTAACATTCACTTTAACATGAGGATAATAACATCCCTTATTTTTATAGCAGTAGACTAATGACTGCATCTCACTTTCCCTGCATAATCCACGTGCTTTGCTTCTTCTAAGGATAGGGTTAGAATAAAGAGTGGAAAACAGACAAGCTGGATGATGAGATGACAGCAAGAGGCATACATCCAAAAGTGTGCAGTGTGCCTCCTGCCTCCAAGAAGGCCAGAGGCTGTCACATTTAGCTCTGTATAGCCTTTTCAGATACCTTTGTTGTGAGATTGAGCTGGTTTTTACCCTGAATTTTAAGAGTATGCTTCATGCTGTAATTTAGTCTTCACAGATAGTGAAGTTTTCAGGGGCCTGATGCTGTTCAGTAAGATTCTTGTGGGCTGGCATATGCTTGTGCTCTGTATTATCTCCCACAGATTATATTGCCAATCCTAATTTTCTGTTGAAATACTGTGGTAGATGTAAAATAGTGGGAAGCTCCAGTGCACGGTCTTCTCAAACTGTAGAAGTGAGATGGGAGTCCTGTGTGTGCAATTACGGGTCATTAAAAAACATGCAAATAAAGTCAGAGAATAAATATGTGGAAAAGAAATGAAAGGAAGCATTACTTCTGACACATTAGAGACTACTGTGAATTTCATCTTTCTGCATAACAAAGCCTGTTTTTTCTTCAGCATGACCTGCATGCAGGACTGGGTACTGTAAGTACTATGTTAAAAACAAAAGACAAATCCATATTTCCTGAATAATTCCTTTAGTTTGTGATTACAAAAAATATTACCACTGTCAAAAAGACAGTATGGACTTTTCATATTGTTGAAAGCCATTTTTCCTATACATGTGTAATTTTTCATTCACTAACTCCTGACGGTGACTGCTGTGTGAGTTGAATATATTGCAGCCAACAAAACAGCCACATTTTGGATCCTGATATGTTTCTCTCAGTGTATTCTTTTCCAGGGCTAGAATTTCAGTCATCTCTAGATTGTAAGCTAGTTTTTCATGTTAGTCTCTGGTCACCTGGCAGATCCACCTGACTAAGCACCACAACTTTTTTTTCTTACGATCAAGCTATCGTAGTCCAAAAGAAAGCATGGAATTATTTTCTCATTTCTGTTTATGCAACATTGAAGACCACATGGAGGCCTAGCTGAAGAGATTGAAAGCTAGTAAAGGCAGTGTAAGTCCTATTCTTTGTAAGTTTAGGCCCAGATCTTTCATCTCACAAAGTTCTGGTCCCAAACTTCTTCACAGGGAGGGCTGTGACAATGCACAAATATGCATTTTCTGTCAGCCTTCCTGTTCTAGTCTACTTTGGAGTAATTTTTAACTGTTCAGAAGAGTTGTTAAAATTCAGCTTTGGAAGGAGAACTAATTCATCATTGCAACTTGTCAGTGATATTTCCACATTTTATAGTTCAGCCTGTCTACTGGTATGTTGGGTGCTGTGCCATATCCATGACTTGATTTTCCTAGTGGTAGTGCTGTTTGTAGGAGTCTACAGGAGTCTCTGTTAAACTGGGATTCACTAATTTTATTATTTCACTGATACAGACCTGTATGCAAGCTAGTGATTAGAAATTTATGTTGAAAAGTGTGGTCTCTACCAAAAATCTGCATATTTCATAAGTCATACCTCAGACATCCTTTCTGCCCATGCCTTAATGAGGACTATCATCCCTGAAAGCAGTCTTCTGCTCTTCTCTCTCCCAAGGTACTTACCACCTGGAGATTCCCTGCATGCAGATTTATGGTGCCTGTAAAGTGCACCAGCCACTTGAAATGACACTTTTACCACTGGGTCAGTCAGAGCCAGTGAGTAATCAATAGGTTCCTGATTTACTAACTGAAGAGTGGGTGATCAATAGGGGATAAACCTGAATGAAAAACATGTTACAGAGACAATTTATGACCTCTGAGCCTTTGTATTTTAGAGGCAGGGCTACTAAATACAGCATTCTTGCTAGTAATCTTCAGCTGAAGTATGATTTGCCTTTACTTTCACTTCAAGAAGGGATTTTGAGATTCTTCTGTTTCCTTGGGGTTTTTTACCCCTTGTGTAATCATCAGGTGAAGGCAGATGTTTGAGTATGTAGCTGAGAGCCAGGAGCTCTTACACAAATTCTAGCTGTAACATTTGTGAACTGGGAAAAATTGCATGAAGTCTCTTGGAAATGATAGTGCATATGTCTCTCCTAGTCCATAGTGATTCTCCACCAAGGATCAGCTGACTAATGTTTGTGTAAGTTCATAAAATTAAAAAGGGAACATTTAAAATTTTTTTGTTGTTATTGTTACATTATTTAAAATTAGTTGGATTATTATATACAATTATGTAGTTTTGCAGTTAGTAATCTAATACTGTGTCACTGATGCAAACTGAAAAACAGAATCTTTTCCTCAGGCTATGTGTGTTTCCGTGGTTTGGAATACATGGTTACAGCTATGTTAAAACACTGTAGCCACTATTACAATCATGTAACTAAAGCAGTTTTTAGCATATCCAAAATTACTTAAAGGTGAGTCACTTCAGTGTACAAACATGACATTTGAATGTGCATTCTATAGGTGTGCCAGTATTTTTGAAAGCTTTTCACCTCCAGGGCTGGTTTCTCTAACCACCTCCCTGGGCAGTTCATTCCAATGTTTGACAGCCCTTCCACTGAAGAAAGTTCTCCTGATACCCCACCTGAACCTCCCCTTGTGCAGCATGAGACTCTGTCCTCTCATTCTTTTGCCAGTTATTTGGGAGAAGAGACGACCCCCACCTGGCTGCACCCTCCTTTCAGGTAGTTGTAGGGAGCAATAAGGTATTCCCCGAGCTTGCTTTCCCCCAGGCTGAACAACCCCAGCTTCCTTAGGTGCTCCTCATAGGGCTTGTGCTCCAGACACTTCACCAGCTCCATCTCCCTTCTCTGGATGTGCTCCAGCACCTCAGTTCTACCCAAAACAGAACACAGGACCTGAGGTGTGGCCTCATTGAGTACAGGGGAACGATCCCTTCCCAGGTTCAGCTGGCCACAATATTCTTGATCCAAGCCAGGACACCACTGGCCTTGGCCACCTAAGCACACACTGGCTCATGTTCAGCCACTGTTGATCAGCACTCCCAGGCCCTTCTCCTCTGGGCTGCTTTCCAAACACTCTTCCCCCAGCCTGCAGTGATGAATGGGGTTGTTGTGGCCAAAGTGTATGACCCAGCACTTGGTCTTGGTGAGTTTACTGAGAGTACACTCGATCCCCTCAGGAGACTTCTTTGTCTGGTTGTATTAATATGTGCTCCTAGATTTAAAACTGGCTGTCTGTGAAACTTAGCACAATTACAAAATTTCTGAAACTGTTCTTCAGTGTCAGATTTAGAGGACAGATCTTACAGACTTCTTGTAGAACTTTTGAATTTTAGTTGAGAAAATGGAACAGTAGGTATTTCCTTTATTTTGTAGTTGCACTTTTTTTACAGGTAAGTAGATAGACCCAGCAGCATTCAAACAATTTATGGACTGGACTAGTATAGGAAATTTTTGTGATCCCTACACTGTTCCATATAGATATAATAGCACAATTTGGTTTTGCATAAATAGAGCATCTAAATGATACATAAATATGTGGGTTTGGTTTTTTAAATAGATTTTTGTCATGGAAATAAAAACCCATGAACTTTTTCTTTTGTTATATTTAAAAGGCTTTACTAGGTGATAAAAGTGTTTGTTAAACTTTCAGGATTTTTTAAAAAAAATCAAAATTACAAGCTTTGAGGATACTGAAGCTTTACAACACTTAATCATCAAAACTTATATGGCTCCAAATTTTACACAGTCTTTAACTGATTTTTGCACTGTATTTCTGCATTTTGCACATCAGATCTGATGAAAAGAGTGACCAAGGAACTTGCCAAAACAAGTCTGTCTTATCAGACAGAGAATGGATTTGAACCCAATGTCATTGCTAAATTATGCATTTATATTCATTATGGATGGTATTTGAGAAAGTTCTCTGGTCTGCTGCAAATACTGTTTATTTCTGAATTAAGCTTCTTTGCTTCCTACAGGTATAACTTGGAGCAGTTCTCAGCTCAAGTCAGTTCCAACAATACAGATTTCTTATTCATTGGTAAATGATTAAACTGAAAGGGCCATCAGTAGGCTTCAGACTTAACAGTTGATATCAACAGAACAGATTATGCCTTTCAGCCAGTTTAGAGGTGTGACAAGGCTGCCATAAGTCAAATTCAGTTTGCACAGCACTTTGATAAGGAAATAATGATTTTAAAAATGCATGAGACAGTTTTGCATTCCTAACTTTATGAACTCACTGCTGTAGTGGAAACAATATAAATGGACATTTGGCATTATAGGTACATTCTGAGATGACTCTACAGTACCAAATAGATTGCAAATTAATTTCTGACTAAGGAGCAAATAGCACACAGTAAATTTAAGAGCACTCTTGCAGACATTTGTTATTCTTGCATAGAAGTAATGGTAGGACACGTCACATCACTGTTTGATCTCATCTTTACGTATTCAAGGAGTTAGTTTGAAATTAATACAAAACAGATCCTTTAAAGGCTAAGAAATAATTATTCTTCTGATCAGTTTATGTGTGAGCTCTTAAAAGAAATGGGAGTATAATGGAGCATAATGTATATTGACAAAGAATGTGAGCAAAACTCGCTGAGAAACTTTTGGGTTGTGTTACTTATTAGTTAAGAAGCTGATGGGAAGGTAGGAGTTGGAGGTGACTGGTCAGTCTTGCAGAAATGTGATACTGGAACAGAGTTTAATTTCTTTTCATTTCTCCATAGGCAAACAAGTGTCCACCTGGGACCACCATGTTCAAGGGACATCAAGAGGAAACGAAAGCCAGCTGCAGCCTCCATGTCTAGCCCAACATCAGGTAACCTGCCAGCATTTTTAAAGTCGTGTCCCTTTTCAGCAAAGTGGTAGGCAAAATAGGCAAAAGTAGTGTTACTTTGGTTTAAAACTAATGAAATGTGTTAGTGAGCATATCACATGTTTTTGCATAGCATCAAAAGGTGCCTACTAAGCAAATTTTTGTCAATGTAGCAATGTTAATATAATTTTACAGTGCTTCGCTGTAAAGTGAATAGTAATCTGCTTCTTCATAAGGTGTTATTTCCACTGTCCTAAATTATGCAGTTCATGGTAATAGGGAGTTGATCAGTATGCACAGTGTGTTCCTTCAGTGCTGGGCTGGCATTAGCTGGTGGCTCTGATGCCCTTTATCAGGGTATTTGTAGACACTTTCACAGGAACAATTTTTGTATCATCACTGGGTGAAACCACTTATTCCCTGGAGATTGTCTTACTCTTCTGGATGAAAATAGTTTTTTATTGTTATGAGGATGTAGTCATTAAAATGCTAGTCTATTTTAATGTGGCAGATTTCTGAAAAGTCATTGATTAGTCATCAGAATATGAAAAAGCTTTAATCTGGAGAACACAGAGGATTTTAGGATGCTTCTTCCTCTCCTTTCACCTTACCCTATCTTGCAACTATCCACTGACACACGTCCTTCCAACTAGTTTATTAAAAAACTGTTCCTGTAATCTAGTAACGAGGTAGTGGGTAAGATGATGGAAAAAATGGAGATATGAAAGCAGTGGGGAAGACCAAAGAAACTGATGATTAGTAGGAGGAAATGTGTTCTTCTTCCTTGGGCTAGTGGATAGACAGAATAGTGAAATAGGAAAGAAAGTTGAGCTTTCTCTCCAGGCCACAGATGCAGATTGCAAACTGTTGGAAAGGTTCTGTATTAAAAAAAAAAGAGAAAAGAACATTAATAAAGTCTCATCTATTATTTATTATTTATTTAGGTTATTCTTTCCTGGCTTTTGAGTATTCCATTTTGGGGTGTTTGAACTTCTGTAGTAAAAGGGTTAATATCTGTAGCCACAGAATTTTAGTACTGGAATACTAGATTTTCTTGGTGTGAGTGCTAATGTCTCACTATCCCCTGTTACCTGTCCATTTATTTATTATTCAGAATGTACTCTGTACTGCATTGCTGGTCACTTTCTGTAAGGAGAGATTCTGTTTCTATACCTACATGTTTCAAAATACTATTTAAATTGTACTTAAGTGATTAGGCAGATTGTATAGTGAACGCTTTTTGAAGAGTTGAGAGTGCATCTGGAGTGGAATTTAGCACTGGAAAATAGCACAGGGGTTTGGAAAGCTTTCTTATTATGGATGAGGAAGAGAAGATTATTATGTATTACAAAATAAGGAAGAAGTGTAGTTAGTAGAAGTAGGGGCAGCATGCTTGTGCTGATCATCAAGAGACAAGGTCTGCAAAGTCTTTAATGGTCAGAAATGGTAAAGATCCCTTCCTCAGACCCTGATTAGAAATATCCTCAGCCAAGTGAACAGCTGTGGGCAGGGTTTGCTGCAATACAGACTTGTGGAAAGAAACTTTTACGATTGGGTAAGTGAAGCTGTGTCCTAAATGACATTCTACTACAGACTCACAATTACAGCTGAAACACAACCTGGGCATGTAACTTGGAAACTTCTGGAATCTGATGTTTTTTCTGTCAAAGGAGATTTTTTTAATGGAATTACTAGTGCCTAAAAAGATATGTAGTATTACTCTGCAATACTGTAGAATTAATTGGACACTCTTACGTTTGTCAGATATTGATGAGATAAAGATTTTTCTCCCTTCTCTACTCACCCCTATATAAATGCCATATACTGGGGTTCCCATGTGCCTGAGGAGTCATGGCAGCCTCATTTTTTTCACTTCTGAGGCTTTTTATGTTGGTTTTACTTCTGCAAAAGGTGAAGCACAGGTAAATCAGAATGCAGGCCCGTGCCTGTCATACAGGCACAGAGTGCTGGATTTCTTCACCTTTAAAACAGCTCCTTAGCTGAGTCCAACTGCTCTCGTCTCACTTGTTGACCAGGTCCTGCTTCAGTGACTTCCTTTTTTGCAACCTGAGTGCCCCGTGGAGGTGAAGGACACAGCCTGAGCTGGCTTCATCAGTCAGCAGAACAAATGGGCTTGCTCTGGCGAACATCGGGCCATCTCGGATTCCACCTCTTTTATAGAGATGAGTGATGAAGAGGGGCTCGTTCCGCTTTGCCGCTGTATTAATACACATCAGGGGCCAGCTCCCGGCACTAAATCACGCTACCGCGTACATCCGTTATCGGACTCCTCACCAGTGTGATGAACAAGACTGCAGATAGAGGCTTCCTCGTGTCATTCTTTATAGGATTTTCCTAAAAGAATAAATAGCTCAAATCTCTGCCAACACTATCCCCTGTCATTGTGATGAATTTAGCTTCTTTCTTAAACATGCAGCTACAAATCTTCCCCTGTCGCCTCACCCCCCCCACCATCCACAGAAAGTTTTGAGTTGAATTTGGCTGAAATCAGAAGATGCTAATAAAAGGCAGATGAGATGTGGGTGCTATTTCCCTCCTCAGTGCAGGAATGAGAGAAGGCAGCTAGAGATAATGTCTATTTGGGAACCAAACAACTAAATTTATTCCAAGTCTTCTCACATACTTTCATGAATGTGAGTATTTATGAGTTCTGGTAAAGTATCTTTTCCCAGAGACCCTTGCATGAACATCAAAAAACTGCATTACTGTAGAAGTGCCTTGGGTCTCTGATATATTGCTATAGCATTAAACTTCTGGTATTAGTCCTGCTCTTTGAGGCTAACTGGCCTAAATATCATAACTGAGATGGCAAAAAGTGGGTAGAAAATTCAGAATTAATTTACACTTCAGGAAGTGACTTTTAGCAAAATTAAGTTGGGAAAACTTGCAAATATTCAAAGAGATGGAAAATTAATGTCTTCCACACTACACAATCGAACAGTGCATGAGGCCCTAAAGCATGAGGCCTTCACCAGATAAGGACAAAAATCTGGCTGGTGTAGTTTGGCAGTAGAATAAGGAAATCTGGAGGAAGTTAAGGTTGATTGTACTGGATTAGACCAGAGATTCATCCAACTCAGTGACCAACATCCAGTGCCTAGGGAAGAAGGTGTTCTATGGTGGTAAAGGTCTTTTGACTTTTCAGTGATCTGAGACTTTGAAGGCATGGGTTGGGTAGTGTCCTTGTGTTTAGTTACTTTCCATTGCAGTACAGTAGATTTGGAATAATATCCCCAGTTGCATAGTAGAGATTCTCTGAGAAATACTGCATAAAATGTTACTCTCATCGAAGTTTTTCTCTGGTTTGAAAGGAATCCGATAAAGACTGTCAATGTCTGTCTTCATTTTGTCAGAATAGGCCATAAGTACAGATGGTTGTGCAATAAATGGTGAACAACTACTGATCTTTACACTGATGTTTGTAATGTTTATGTGGTTCAATGCTCTATGTATGTAGCAGGGCACATGGTAACTGGCATCCTAATCAGCTCTTACAGTGAGTCTGGGGTAAAAATCTGCAGAAAAAGATTTTTGTCTGCCTTGGCATGTGTTCACACTTAGCTTATAAAAAAGGTGACAGTTAGCAGCCTGTGAAACTGTTTATCAGAGAACAGTCTGATGAGAAGTAGCAATTTGGTGAATTTTCCCTCTCTTATTTCTTGCTAATTATTCACTCTTTGTGAAACCCAGAAACAAGAAGCTAGTTTCAGTCCTTTGCTTTTTTTCTTTTTATGAGAAAAGATGGAGAGCCTGAGTGAGGAGGCTGCTAGCAAGGGGCACATAGTATAGTATTGGTGGTGATTGTGAGTTTAAGGACTGAGTTGTTGGGGATTTTTTCATGTTTCATATGACCTTCAGATGGAGGAAGATGATGGGCTGGATGTACAATTGCAGCGTACTTTTATCAGATGTGTTGTAGCTGTATGGGAATGTCTCACCATTTTGGATGTACAGAAGCAGCATTGTTGGGGTTCCAGGCCTACTGAGTGTGGAACCTCAAGCATTGAACCAACTTGTTATTTAAAGCAATCTGTCCTCTAGTTGAGGCTTGCTGTGGCCTCTTTATCCTTCATCCACTATAGAGCAGCAGATGCAACTTGCAATTAAAACACACAAACAAATGTTATCTGTTGTGAGACTACAGTGAAGAAATGTGTTTTGTGTTGAAGTAGTTACTTGTTAAAAAAATTCTGTTTGCCCCAAAGACTCCTATGGCAATTACTCTTCTTTACCCAGCCCTGTTCTGCTTGTGAGGATTGAGTGATTCAAGATACAGAGAATTGGAGTGAACTCTCATATCTTTAGGTTTTTGACAATCCTTCTGGAAATTTGGGTAACTGTTGGGTTGAGCTATGGATCTGCAAATCTCTCTGGCTATTACAGCCTGTCCCATTTTGAAGCAGTGGTTGTACTGAGAAAACGAGAATGGATTTCAACCTAGTTTGGCAAGTAGCTTCTTGTCATAATGGGATGATTTACCATGTTGGATATATGTGGAGGTTCATGGTGCTGCTCTTACTGGGTGAGGAGAGGTATGTTTTCCTCTTTAGATGAGCTTAGCAACCTGAAATTTAGCTTAGCATGCCTTCAGAGACTTTGAAAATCTCAAACACAGAGTTAACTGAGTCTTTGCCAGGAGTCCAAGTTATCTTCAGATGAGTGATTGTGAATTGATTCAGTTTAAATATGGGACAGGTAAAACTTGATTTTCAACAGGGACTCTGACTAAGAGAACTAGTTAGTGGGCTGGGAACTTAAGAGTTTTGAATGTGTGAATTGTTAGAGCAAAATTGTTAATGCTGTCAAGAACCTCTATTTCAAAGGAATTTGGATGGAGAATTTTTAGAAATTCAATACATAATTTCATAAATTAAATTTTATATATAAGTGGTTTGCCATGAAGTCAGTTGTTCTAAGTTTTTTTATTGCCCTTTCTTACTGTCTTTCTCTGTTCCCCCCTCCTGCAATTTTATATTCCAGCAACTTTATCTGTCCACATGGATGCAGCAGAATCAGAGCTACCAGCAACACCATCCTTGAGATCCCAGAACTCTGAGTGGACTGGGAAAACACCAGCAGCTGAGAAATCTGCTATTGCTGCCTCCAGTAACTTTTTTAAAATGCCTCCAGAGAAGAGCCCTGGATACAGCTAAAAGGAAGCATTGCAACTGTAAAAGCTTGCTCGATTTTGGAAGTGTTTGATTCTGGTGTTAGCACCAAACATCTTGTTTGGCAGTAGTGGTATCTTCAGTATTGGTGCTTGATGAGTGTCATCATCCAGCCTGGTCTGTGTGCCACACACATAAATCATGTTTGTGAATCTATGTTTAAGAAAAGGTAATCAGTGTTGGGACTGCAGTGGCTTTTAGAAATTTTCCTGCTATTGCTGTATTTATTATGAATTCATCTCTTTCTCTGATGCCAGCTCATATGTAATGGGTCATGTACAGGTTCTTTTGGATTTTCAGATCTTTATTCACCCCCTGGACATGTTGCTTGTTTGTGTATTTGGCATTTTCGGGGTAAAAGTCCCACTGCCATTCAGGGAGGCAGAAGTCTCCCCCTGCTTGCTTCCAGGCCAGGATTCCTTGGCCAGGGAATGAGGAGGGAATGTTAACACAGTGAAACATGGAACATGGAACCTGAATCCTGTATTAGCAGAATGTTTTCAGGCCATGTGCTAATGGTCTCAAATCATGTTTCTTCTGGCAAAGCAAATATGGTGCTTGTCTACATAGAAATTGCCATTAGCTCACTGGCAGCATTGTCCATTAGATCTTCTCCTTCTCCCTTGTTCTGAATGTCTTCAGTCTTTATTGTGTATTGCATGTTCATTCTTAAACCTCCTACTGGATAACGATTTGGGAGAACTACTTGGACATAAATGTGCAAACTGGTGTCCTGGATAGAAACCTGGGCCCTTGAATATTGTTGGAGTATGGTAGAAGATTATACAAAACTTCCATATCTCTGTATAAATTAAAAAAAAAAAAGTCTGTTAGTGTTTCTAAAGGATGCTTGTTGAAGTTAACATGCCATTGAACAAAAGACATTTAAAGTGTCACCTGAGTTCAGAGCATTATGGGTATAGATCAGACTCCTTCTGTATCGTGCTTTCCCTCCCTTCAAAAGCATTGTCTGCTATACCCACTGGAGATGTCTCCACCTGCTGATGATTGCACATTACACTGCAGTGTACACTAAAGGGATTCTCTTCATAGAACTTCCACTTGGTCTGCTTTTACATTCTGTGTTGCAGAGTACATGGACAGGGATTTCTTCCCTCACTTTAATAACTCTGGAGCTTATTTTGGTCTATGTTATGTACCTGTATAGCATGTGCCAAGGAACAGGTGGCCTCACAGCTTCTTAAGTCCTTTAAAAAGAGGATCTATTTGTATGAATAGAACTTTTTGCTTTCCTCATGTGGAGCTTTCAGACAAGACCATTTAAGCCTGTAAAATGTATTTTGATTGTGGTGGTGCATCTAGCAGTCTTAAGCACATAGCAAAATTTGCGTGATTTTAGTGGTTTTGAAGTGTTCTGCTGTCTTATGAATCAAATGACTGAGGGACAGATTTGATTGGGGGAATATGAGACAATAATTTATATTAACTGTGTATTAAAATGGGAAATGGTCATAATATACACGAAATAGAAATTGAATGACTTGCTAAATCATGGTTGACAAATATAGCTAGTTATGCTACTGATCCCCTAATACCTACTTATTCTTGAGGAGACATCCAAATTGGATTTGTATTTTGCAGCCCAAGCAAACTGTCAGATCTGTCACTATCAATCCTTCTCAAAACCTTTTTTCTCTTTTTTTTTTTTTTTTAATTTGGGTGGTACATTTTAGAACTAATTAGAACAGGGAAAGCCTTTTTACCTTAATGAAGGAATACAGAGGTCCATTTGGATTACAGGACAAGCTGTAACAGTTTGTGAAAGAAGAAGTGTTCCTGTTTTAAATTTTCCATGGCTTTGTCTTATTTGTAGCTATTTTGAACAATGGTGCTTAAGGGATTGCAGAGGAAGTTTCAGTGCTGGAGGGCCTGTATTCTGAAACATCTGAAGAGAAGGTAAACCTGAACAGTAGTATCTTGGCTATCTCATGAATACAGTGAATAGAAAAAGTGGTCACATTCTCCTGACAATTTACAGATAAAATTTAGGATTTGAAGCCTTGTAACTTGAACTACATGGTGCTCCAATGATAAGGAGTGGCTCCCTAAGAGAGCATTTGTGAAATTGAGTGGTTTTGATCTCATGAAGTATCATCCACAACCTCTCTTATTTCGAGTCTATTCAACAGACTTACTCAGATTACTGATCAATCAGCTAAAATTTTATTTTTTTGCCATTGTATTCCCTTTTTAAAACCAATTGTGATATATCTTGTTAGATTCTGAGTATTGTCCAAAGTAATTTTTTCTCTTCCATGATGTCAGGATACTTTAAGAACTTTTTCAAGAAAGGTGTTAGGGAATCAAGAGCCTTCATCTCATTGTGGTGGTGGAGGGTTGGGTTGCAGTGCTTCATGTTATTTTTCTCTAGGGGTAGGGAAAGAGAATGTATCAGATTTTCCTATTGAAGTCAGTAGCAGTGGTATCTGGTTAAGCCCTTACTTAGGTTATAAGCTCCTAGGAGGTGTTTCTTGCCTTTGAAGGCTGATTGTACCCATGGCAGTACTGAAGAGTAACTGTGGCAGGTGTTGTCTTGGCAAGCCATACTTCCTGCCATGGCAACTTTCTGGAAGTTCCAGGAGACTCCAATTATTGCAGCTGCCCTATCTTTCCTATTTCTAGGTTAGAATCCATTTACAAGTCAGTCAGATTCTCAAACAAATTTGATTCTCCTGAGTGGTAGGCAAGCTAAATGAATCATGTATCTTGTTACTCAAGGGTATTTATCAAAATCTTCAGACTTCAGTAACTTGATACAGATTTTAATATCTGCAGCATTCTTAAATGAACGAAATAAGTCCATTGTTTTGCCTCCTTTTTCAT
Source organism: Notiomystis cincta (assembly GCA_013398075.1). Taxonomy (NCBI): domain Eukaryota; kingdom Metazoa; phylum Chordata; class Aves; order Passeriformes; family Notiomystidae; genus Notiomystis; species Notiomystis cincta. The sequence goes on along the minus strand of VZRX01009152.1, from coordinate 190,589 downwards.
CTAAGGCAAATTTCTTAGAACTCACTCTGCTCACAGAGTACTCAGTGTGAAGGATACCGCTTCCCATGTGGATTATTTGAGTAGAAAGGAGTAATAACATGCCTTGATTTGGTAGCTGTGCTTCTGTGAAGGTAGTCTAGTATGTGATTATTGCTTCAAAGATACACAGCTCACTCATATTCCACTTTTTGTCCACCAGGACTCCCCAGTCTTTTTTCAGTTCTGTCTTCTCTCCAGTTGTCTTTCTCCTTGTCCTTATGGGAGACTTCAACTTCGCAGACATGACCTGGGAATACCATATTGTTTGTGACAAGCAGGTCTGGGAAATTCCTGAAGTATGTTGAAGATAATTTGTGGTCACAAGTACTCAGTGAGCCAACTAAGAAAGATGCCCTCCTAAACCTGTTATTTACTAATAAAGAAGGACTTGTGAGAGATATGATGGTAGGTGGCTGCCTTTGCCACAGGAGCATGAAATGGGTAATTTTAAAATTTTTGATGTAATGAGGAAAATGGTCAGCGAAGTTGCTACCCTGGATTTCAATGGAGCTAACTTTAAGTGACTCAGTGAGCTAGTTACTGTTGTGCTGTTCCTTGAGTGCTGGTCAGTTTTTAGGAGTCACCTTTTAAAAGAACAAGAGCAGATGATCTCTCTGTGTTGAAAGTCAAACAAGCCATGCAGAAGACCAGCTTAATTGAACAGGGAAAGAAAGAAATTGTATGATCACTGGAAGAAAGGTCAAGCTTCACAGAAAAATTACAGAGCTGTAGTTCACATATGCAGGGAGATCTGAAAGACCAAAACTAGAGTTGACTGGCCAGTGTTGTGTCAAACAAGCAAGGCTTTTTTGAAGTACATTAGTAGCAAGAGGAGGTCTGAGGAAAACTTTGGATTGATATTTGTTGTAGATGATCACCCGACAAATTGGAGTGAAGAAAAAGTGGAGGCATTCAGTAGTTTTTTTTGCCTTGGTCTCATAATACTGACAGACCTTGGGCTGCCCTGTCTTCTGATTTGGAGGACCATTACTGTGGGAATGGTGACTTTCTGTTTGTGTACATGAGACTGTGAGGGACCAGTTAAATGTTTGTAAGTCTGTGAGTGATATTCATCCCAGGGTACTGAAGGAGCTGGTGGTTGTTGTAGCTCAATCCTCTCCTCTCAATCACCTACCGAAGGTTTTGGGAGTCTGGGAAGGTCCATGCTGACTAGAAGCTGTTCAACATTATTCTAGTTTACAAGAAGGGTGTGAAGCAAGAACCAGGAAATACAGACCTGCTAGTCTAGACCCAGTACCTGGAAAAATCATAGAGGAGATCATACTGGGTGCTACTGAAAGGCATTTAAAGTCCTTTAAATCATAGAATCATAGAATATCCTGAGTTGGAAGGGACCCACAGAGATCATCAAGTCCAGCAAAGAAGGTCTAGTGGGTGATGTGGTGGTTGGCAGATATCTTGGGCATAGTGACCATGAAATGTTAGAGTTTTCAATGCTGGGTGAAGTAAGGAAGGGCACCAGCAGAACTTCCACCATGGACTTCCAGTGGACAGACTTTGGCCTGTTCAGGAGATTGACACAATCCCTTGGGAGTCAGTCCCAAAGGGCAAAGGAATCAAAGAATGCTGGATTACTTTAAAAAGGAATTCTTAAATGTATTCAGGAACAGGCTGTCCCCATGTTTGGAAAGACAAGTTGTTGGAGAAAAAAGCCCTGCCTGGCTAAACAGAGAACTTGGGCTGGGACTTAGGGGAAAAAAGAGAATGTATTGTCTCTGTAAGGAGGGTCAGATAACTTGGGAGAACTATAATGATATCACAAGGTCATGTAAGGAGAAGATTAGAAGGCCAAAGCTCAACTTGATTTGGTGGCTACATTAAAGACAACAAAAAATTTTCTATAAATACATTGGCAGCAAAAGAAGGATCAGGGAGTGTCTCCATCATTTGTTGAATGCAGATGGTAGTGTAGTGACAGGGGATGAGGAAAAGACAGAACTACTTAATGCCTTCTTTCCCTCAGGCTTCAATATGAAGACACGTCCTCAGGATACCCAGCCCACAAAGGTGGAAGTTAGGAAAAGGGAGTGAGCAAAGCTCCCATAATCCAGGAGGAGGTGATCAGTGTCCTGCTATGCCAATTAGACATTCACAAGTCTATGGGCCCTGAAGGGATCCACCCCAGAGTATTGCAGGAATTAGTGAAAGAACTTCCCAAACCACTGTCAATCACCCACCAGAAGTCCTGGTTAACTGAAGAAGTTGCAGCTGACTGGAAATTACAAATGTAATGTCTGTCTGCAGGAAGGGTTGGAAGGGTGATCAGGGGAACTACAGGCCTGTTAGCCTAACTTTGGTTCCAGACAAAGTTACTGAAGAGATCATCCTGAGTGATGCCTTTACATGGAACATGCAGGACAAGCAGGAGATCAAGTTCAGCCAATGTGAATTTATGAAAGGAAGGTCCTGCTTGACCAACCTGATCTTCCTCTATGACAAAATGAAACACTGGGGGAAAGGCTGTGGATGCAGTGTATCTAGACTTCAGTAAAGCATCTGATACCACCTCCCACAGCATGTTCCTAGAAGAACGGGCTGCTCACAGCTTGGATGGACTCTTCAATGGGTAAAAAAAATGGCTGGATGGCAGGGCTCAGAGAATTGTGCTAAATGGAGCTAAATCCAGTTGGTGGCCAGTCATTAGTAGACTTCCCCAGAGCTCAGTTTTGGAGCTAGTCTTGTTTAATCTCTTCATTGTTGATATGGACATGAGGATTGAGTGCACCCTCAGTGCTCAGGAGTGACCTCATCTCTCTCTACAACTACCTGAAAGGATACTTGTAGTGGGGTTGGACCAGTCTCTTCTGCCATGCCTACAGTGAGAGGACCAGAGGAAATGTTCTTAAGCTGAGGCAAGGGAGATTTAGATTAAATATGAGAAAAATTTGTTCACTGTTACGGTAGGAATAGGTTGCTCAGGGAGGTGGTGGAATCACCATCCCTGGAGGTGTTTAAGAGGCATCTGGACCTGGCACTGGATGATACAGTGTAAGGGTTACAGTGGTAAAGCTGGCTGGACTGGATGATCTTAAAAGTTTTGTCCAACCTTGAACATTCTTTGAACTCCTGATGACACCCAGGACAGCCCCAACACTGGTTCATAGGCTTGATTTTCCATCATTTAATCTGTCTTTCTGTTCCTAGTCACCTCTTTGTCCTTTGGGTTTCTAGAAATGGCTTCCAAAACTTGCTTCATAAAGCTACAGGGGCCTGAGGTAGGGCTGACTAGTCTATAACTCCACCAATACTCCTCCCTGTCTTTCTAGAAAGGCAGTGTGTATATACATACCCCTTCTTGTCTCTGAGGACCTTATGCAATTGCAACAATTTTTCATACATGGCAGAGACCAATCTCAAAATTACATACTTTTGTGTATAGGGAGAAGATGGACATTCAGTGAAAGAGAAATCAAGAGCTGAGAGAACCATGTTTTCTAGTTGTTCCTTACACATTTCCAGTAGTTCCAGTGAGCTCTAGTCAGGCTTAATGCCAAATTTGGTAGGTACTGGAGAAGACTGATTGAAAAGAATGTAGTTTGTGTCCTGATGGATTTATGATTTTAAGGTACAGTTATGAGTGAAGAAAGCAACAAAATAGGAGCTGGAGAGAAACTTGTTAGAGGCTGGGACTAGTGCTACTGAATGATAGATTAGCTTCATGATTGTGGTATGCAGAGGTGTGTCTTGCCAGCATCAGTCTTGAATAATGACATTGAGTAGGTTAATGCTGTCCTTCAAACCGTGGATGCTCTTGCTCTTGTTATTTTGTGGATGTTGCAGAGACCTGCTTAGTGGGCAGAGGATGAGAAGGGAAATTGGAGGAAGGGCAACAAGAAGCATGATGAAGTGCCTCTTTTATTGTAACCCCTTCTGTACTGAAGAAGGAAGATGCTACAAAAACAGTATGTGTGCCTAGATATTGAAAAGAAATTATGTCAAGTGGATAAGAACTTTGCTTTGTTGTCTTGAGGAACAGTTTGTAGCCAGAGAACTTTTCAGTAAAGCAAAAGTGAAGGATGTTACATTTGCTCAGAAAATGTATTTTAATAGTCTGTCAGGAGACAATCAAAGGAAGGGGAACTTCCATTCTCATCGTGATACTTTGTTTCTGTGTCTTTGTTTCTTGTATTCTGTTCCGGTTTGTGTTTTGTGATTGTGACATTGTCCTTTTCTACCATCAAATTCAGGAAAAATACTTTACAGTAATGCTTCTTAAGGCATAAAGCATAAGGGCACACTTGCTATACAGAAGGTAAAACAAGATTATCTGAGGCCATTAACTTTACCCAGTGCAAGGCTTGAACTCAGCACAGAGGACATAATGTCCTCATAATTATACCAAAGCATCTCTTTTTAAAGAAAGCAAATAGTGCCACAGGCAGGTGCAGGGAGACTAGACTGGCACCAGTACCTGGAGACCCACGTGTGGCTGGCCCTCAGTCATATGACATATAATACAGATTTACATGGTGGAGACAGAAGGAACTTTCAACATCCTTCTTAACTTTAATGTGGCTAGAATGCCTTCCCAACTGCAAACATGGCTGTCACTGTGTGTCTAGTGAGTTGAAAAGATATGCTCACTGGCATACTAGGTAAAGAGAATTCTTGTACCAACTTCAAGAATTATTAAAATGGACTAGCACAGCCTGTTACATCAGAGAAAGATGCAAAATCTATATACTGCATACAATAATCAGGAAAAGTAATGCTGAGCCATGTGTGTTATGAGCTAGAGTATTCAATGTTCTAAAGCAGAGATGCCAGTATTGGGGATGAGGATGATCAGGATTTTGCAAAACTGCCTTCTTATCCTTGTAACCTCTGAAGGGGATGGGATGAACAGCATGAAAAACACTGTACTGTGTCAGACCAAAGGTCTGCTTGTCTTGGTAGTCTGTCTCTCACAGTGACCTGGTTTGGATACCTGGGAGGTACTGTAAGGATAAAGCAGTAATATAGTGATGCTTTTTTTTAGTGTTCTCTTAGCCCAGTGTCTTGCCTCAGAAAGATGTACAAACTTTCTTCAAGGCTGAAGAAAACATTTTTGAACCTTTGGCTATAGTATTTATCCTGCAACTGGATTTAAATATATTTTTACAAGGACACATCTTGATGCTTGAAAACATCAAGTAAGGATTAGCATATCTTTGTTTGTAATCAGTTTTCTTATTAATTACCCTCTTTATAAGTAAAATGCATCTTTTCTTGGAATATTTGTTTCGTAATATCAACATCCTGGCATTGTTTCTTACAATGCTTTTCCAGCAAGGTTGAAAAGCCTTGCTCTTTCTTTATGATGAGGCTTCTTTGTCATGTATTCATATGTCCAGTCAACAAGTCCTGTGTAATCCACTAACCCATATAAACCATTTTTCATAAGCTTCATACTGTAAAACTTGTCATTTAACCTTTAATTGTGCTTTTGCATGAAAATCCCCAGTATTCCACATCCATATGCATTCAGTACACGTAAAGTATTCTTCAGAGTTACAGAGTAACTGCAAGAGTCACTTACAGTACTCCTTATAGAGTATTCTTATATTGCTATTCAGGCTTCATATACTCATATATCCAAATATGCTGCTAGCCTTTGCTGCCCAAATGCTGCTGTAACACTAACGTAGGAGGTGATATTCAGGCAGTTGAGTCTGGACCTAAAGTTCTTACCATTGCTTTTCAATGTACAAGGTCCTAGAAAGTAAGAATATTTTTTTTTATTCCCAAATATATTGCATTTCCTTTAGCAGTATTATAGCACAACTTTGTACTGATCATATTTATAATTTGCAGTACTTAAGGGCTCAGTCTGTTTAGTTTTGCAGAAGAGGATCAGAGGTATCATGCCTGTGTGGTAGAAAACCCTTTATGGAATTGGAAATACTAAGTGATAAACCATCTTTTGTCTTGCAGATGGCCATAAAAATTGACTTGGAGCTAGAGCCTAGGTTGGTGCATATGTGAGATTTCATTGCTGGAGGCATTTCTAAGAAGGCTATGATCTGAGGCTGGTCTGGCCTGACCAGAGCCCTTGGGCACTGCTGAAGTCCTTGAATTTTCCCTCAGGTTTTGACACCATCAGACAGTGAGCCAAAGCTACCATCAGTTGCATTTTAGCTTCCTCCTTCTGTCAGAGAGGGCTCTTCTAGAGATAGCTCACAAACAGGTCTACTCAAAGTCTGTGAAGAGCTGCCTTGTGCATGTCCTAAATATTTTATGAGGTGATAAGATTTAGCTGTTTGATAGGCATTGGACTCTGGGTTCTTGGGACTCTATTTTAAGGGTAACATGTAAATAAGAAAGATTCCTGCTTGTATTCCTCTGTTTTAAATAAGATGTGTATTCTCTGAATGAGGCTCTTGCAGAATCTCTGTTCTGATTATAGAAACTGGAAATAAATCAATATATGAAAGAAGTGTTTTATCTGATATAAAGTGAACTGAGTTGAGAGTGGGGGAAGAGAGGTTCTGCTGACATCTGACTAGATTTACAGTATTGGGCTGTCCATTAATCTGCATGCTTCCTTGACCGTTTCCGTAAGTATAAAGTATAAACTGTAATCTGAAGGTCTGTAGGGAGTTACTCTGCTTTTCTTGCTTTGAATTGCAAACTTGAGTGAAGGATTTGAGGTAATTTATCATGTCCGTTCTTTGGAGTTTTTTTGTAATGATTTTGTTTCCCAGTTTGTCAGGACATTGTCTCTAGACAAGCGAGATGCTCCCTGTTTGGAATTTGAAACAATTCCAGAGTTTCTTAAATAGCCTTTCATTTCTAAGCCACTGCCTCAGATCTGCCCAGTCCCAAATGGGATGTCATTTAAATGAGCAGGTCAGTTTCAATTGATACTTGAATGGATATCTATTCATTTTGCCAACGCTAACATCCTTTTAAGATAGATTGGCATCATTCTTTTTTACCATGATAACAGTGACTTCAAAGACCAAATGAACAGAGCACTTCAAATTTTCTTTTGTCTATGCTTGTGTCCCAGTATTAATAACTATGCATATTTGTGGTAGGAACAACACAGGAATCCCTTTACCTTAACTGTTCCAATGAATAAACTGTAAATAATTAGATCCCAAGTGGGCTGAATGTTTTTAAACAAAAAGATCAAGATCCTTTGGAAATGGCTTCAAGTTTTTAACACTGTATTGGGGGTTGTCCAATTTTTAAAAGTGGTTATTTTCCTCTCACATCTACAAGCTGCACCTGTGAGAATTGGGAAGTGTTCCCAGTGAAATATGCTGATTTTTGTTAGGTGCAAGGAGTGGGAACAAGGGGCAATAGATTGTCCTATGAGAAGGGCTTGGATTTGGCAAACTATTGGTAATGTCAAAAATTTCAGATGTCTAAAAATTAGCTGTTTCAGTCTTACACCTACTTGCAATTTTGTAATTCTTAAATTTTGAGTAATGAAGCATTTCATCTGATAATTTGATTAATTGCTATTTAAAAAGGAAAAGCTGAATGGTGCTTTTTTTGCATGTCCTTAATTTTATATCCCAGGGCTGAGAATTTTCTCAGTTGAGTTTGAGTAACTGGTGTTAAGTTTGATAACAGAGCTGACTATGATGGCATTTATCAGTTTTGGTATTTTTCAAACCGTGAAACCTTGCTTCATGCTTTTCCAGCTTATAAAAATCAACTGAAACTACAGATGAATACAAGTAGACTTATGTAGAACTTCTCACATATAAATAAAAGGGTATTTCAAATCTGGGGTACAAATTTTGTTCTCTACTGGCACAGAACAATTTCCCAGTGAGAACAGATATTTATTTTTTTAATGAAACAGTATAGGATTTCAAAGTGGTAAACTATATTAATTAATTTTTAGTGGGGGAGCGACAGGGAGATATCTAAATATGAAAATTTGAGCAGAGCTTAGGAGTTGCTGCAATAGGGCAGATGTGGCACACAGATTTTTCAAAACACACTTTGAAAATTGGATCTGGAGATTGGAGAATTGTACCTAAAGATTGGAGAAATGTTCCTCTGAGAAGTGTCATAGCTCACAGACGGCCTGCAGGTGCAGTGATGGCAGACCAGTGGTTCTGCTAAACTAATGCCAGCACTGACACTGATGTTTTCCTGGTAATTTTGACACCAGCTTCCGGGGAGTTTCACCAGTGTTGCCTTAGGGTTCTTCTTCATCCAGCTTCACAAAATAATTTGCAAGTACTTGGACTCACCTAGCCCTCCTCCATGGGGAAACACATGTTCCTAGAGACTCCTACTGCTGAACCTTGTGTGGTGAGTGAAAGAAGTCCTGTGTTTTCTTTCTTGCCCATCCAGTGAACAGCAAAGGGGAGTTTTTATGAATCTTTTATCCCTTGCTGGTCCTTTCAGATATTGTGGACACAGAAGGAGGGAATATGACATGCAGGGTTTGATTCCTGGGTGAGGTGAGGTCCCCTCCTGGGACCATGAGGTGTGACAGTTGTCCTGCACTCAAACAATGCAGAGACTACCTGTGGAAGGTGACATTTCACCCTCCTCACCACAGTGCTAGGCTGCACGACTCTAAACCATGGGCTTCATGTGCTTACGTATGTATTTAGACATTTAAACAAAAAAGAAGAACCTTCTTCGCTGAAGGTTCCCCCACCCACCCCCAAGTAAAAAAGAAAACAAATCAGAAAATTTGTGCTCTGATGACAAGGCTGCATTTGAGTGGCCCATGTTGTTGTAATCAGTGCCCTTCTGCATGTACAGTGCAATGCAGTCAGGCACATGTATAATTTATTGTTGGGTTTGAGGGTTGTGTGTCTCAGCCTCTTCATCTGCCTCTTTTCACACGAGGTTCCTGCCTTAGTGTAGGACAATTGAGACTCTCTGAATGTGCAGCTGCTGGCTTGGATTTTTTTTCTCCCCCTTATTTAGGCTGGCTTCAACCTTTATTTACTGCACGGAATCCAGACTCCACTCTGAAGAGGAACAAAATAATTTCCATGTTAGTTTCTTCAGTGTACCTCCTGCTATGACAGCTTAGAATGTTAATGAATTTATGTGCTGAGCATTTGGATGTTATTGTCACCCTTACTGAATAAGTGAGGAATTTGAGACTGAAGCAAAACCTGAGAGTACCTCTGAATTTGAGGGGCCTAAGATGAGATATGCAGACACAGGTAATTTGTAGGGACTGACTTTGTACCCTTTTGTAGGTTCAAATAGCATTTCCTACAAACTTCCTCAGCAGCTATGAGTGCTCAGAGCTTCTCACATCCAGCCACAATTACTGATGAGGTGAGGAGCACTGTCATTGCTGAAGTCTTTCTCTGGCTTCTCAGCTAAAAGAGAGGTGGCAGCAGGTAGGCATCTCTCAGGGCTGATGGTCAGTTGCTTTCATCATGACAGCTCTACCCAGACAGCCTCCTGCTTTGTCCTTTCTGTCGTTGGGTCTGACTCATTTGTGCAAATCTTCAGTTCTTGCCCTTCACCTCTCTGGAGGCATGCATTCTGTGCTCTGTATAGAGTCTCAAAAATAAACTGTGTAATCATTTGATTTAGCATTTTTGTAAAGCGTATGGATCAAGGGACAACTTAGGGTGGCAGGGAAGGGATTTCTTCCCTTTTGAGTATTTTTACCTGTAACCAGATATATGTATAATTGTGTGTATATATATTATTTATTTTTGAGCTTAGACTTCCTAGTATGTATTCACTTTCTATTGGACTTTCCTTATAAAGGTATTTTAATTTCCCCATATATATGTTTTGTCTCTGGAAATACTATGATTCCTGGACTTCAGAGGAATTCGAAGAGCAGCCCCAAAGGCATAGTAGCATAGAGAATCTGCTGTGAAATGACTTGTCTACTACATCTCAAGAAAGAGCAATAGGTAGATGAAAACTTGCTATGGAACAATCACATTTTATATACTGAACATCATAGGATGGCATGAATTTTGACTCATTTCTTGCAGTGATATTTCAAGTATTGTCCTCTTGATTCTTTTCTCTAAACTACAAAGTAATGATTGTTTAGTGAAGTAAACCTGACTGTTGTTTAACAAATGATAGGCTGCCTTCTAATGCCCAATTCAGCAAAGTTTTAAAGTATCAGAAGTCTTAGTGTATATTTTGGGAAGAATGCCCTTGGAACCAGAATCAATCATCTGACTGAGCTGTATTGGAAAAAAGGAGAAGGGTACAAAGAGGATGTGGTGCTAACTATTGTCTTTATTATCCTAAGTTTTGTTCTGTTCTCTCCATGGACTCTTGGTTTACATCTAGAGAAATTAGGACATCTTTAAAACACCAAAAAGACACACATAAACAACCTCCCTCTACAAGCTTTTTTCGTGTTCGTTTGTTAGATGTGGGTTGGCAGGCTCTGTTTGCAGCTGAATGCCCATTTTCTTATGCAAACAGATTCCATTAACCTGAAAGATGAAAATCAGAATGTTTGAATTTGCATTAATACCATTTTGGGACTGGACAGATAGCCACAATTGTGATTTTCTTATCCTTGCAGTAAAGTACTGCAGTCCACATCATTCCTTGCTCACACATTACACCTCACACCTGTGCTAAGTGGGCATTTTCTGAGAAAAGTGCATTGTTTGCTCAACAGAAGCATAAAAGATGACACATGGTATGTTGCTGTACACCTTATCTTCTGTCTGCTAATCGCTGTGGGTAAAGTGATGATGGTGCACTAACATAGGACTCAGAAACAACTTTGCTGAAACCCACAAATTTATTTAAGGTAAGTTACATCCCACCTGTATGTATACTTAAATGTAACTATGTATTTGTTCCTTAGAAGAACCCAAATGCTTGTCAGAAATAACTGGCAACTGGAAGCATCAGAACTGGTCTATTCAGAATATGTCTACTCTGTCATTCTGCAAGTACCTCAAGTGTTTAGGATATGGATGAGTACAACTTCTACTGCTTGTCACTGAACTACTGCTGGTAATTGAAAATTGGAATACAGTGTTCCCTGGAGAGTTTGTCATGGAGCTCAAGAGGTTAATATGTAGTTATGTGATGATACTATAATTTTATATGCATCTGCAGATACTGCTAATAGACATTAAAGTGGGCATTTACATCCTTATTATGGGTCAGTACTTGATGTCATAATAAAAAAGTCACATCAGAAAAGTACAGGATAAAAATCTGATTATGCACATTTTGGAATGTAAATGGCTTTAAAATTCAAATTGTCACCTGGTGGGAGGATCAGGAAGGAGTCAGAACAAGGGCAAAGGGGCAAAGCTGTGAGACACAAGGGGCAAGATAAAGGAGGAAGAAGAGACAGGCAGGAGTAGGCCTTTGCCTGGGTAGTTTATATCCATATGAATACTATACCCCATTACTTAAGCCCTTCATGTCATCTCATTAAACATAAGCTTGAGTGAAAGGTGGACTTTGTAATGGGGTGTGAAGGTCAGTAAACTTTGGATCTTCAGTCTTTCCACAGAGTTCAAATCTGCTCAGTGTTGTGAAGGCTAAAACATCATGTGGGTTAATGCAGGACATTCATTTGGAAAGCAACATCAAAACTAATAATGTTTTCAAGGCAAGACAACAGCTGAAACTCTCTCATGAGGCTGCCCTAAGTAAATATACAAGGGACTCTACAACTACTGGCCCCAGAGCCTGAGGAGGGGAGGGTACTGAGGAAAGAGAGTTTGAAGTCTGAAGGACTGTGTTAAACTCAGTGGAGAAGTACCATGAGGACTAGAGCAGCATGTGTGATGCATGTGTGGCTGGATACATCGGGGTACAGTGAGGTCAGCTGCACTCAAAGGGTTTCTGACATCACCCAGAGTGTCTGTGGGAGCTGAAACCCTATAGCATGTGGAAATTTGGAGGACTGTTGACTTTCTGCACTACTTTTTCACCCAAATATGTCCTAGAGTACTCTAAAAAGTCTTTGAGTTGACTGAAATTTTAGAGGTGTTTTCTCTGTCAGAAATACAGGATGCAAGGCCATGAAGTGAGGTAAACTGTTCATGACTGATAGAAGGAAAAGCCTTGTCCTTCTACCTCCACTTCATTGTTTCTTCATGCTTGGCTGTAAGCTCCTGCTGGTTACCTTACTCCTCTGAGTCCCATCAACCACTTTAACTGCAAAAAATTGCTTGATTTCTGCTGGTTTAGTCAGGTGATTTGGCTCGACTGATGTGCACGAGGAGTGCTAGAGGCAGCCCAAGGCATAATGGCAGGACTGGGACTGGGGAGTTGGGTGTGCTGGGGAAGAGTCCTGGGAATAATGATTTGAATGAGGGAGACTCACAGAACTGGCAAGCACTACGGTTTAACTTTGGCTCAGTTGTTTACAGATCTGTGAGATCTATGCTCACCACCCCATGATCTTCAGGGATTCAGCAGTTCATAGGAAAACCATACAGTGCAAGGCTGCAAGAGGGGCTTTGAGGGGCTGCTAAAGTCACGTGGATAAGACTTGTGTATGTATCTCCTCCCAAGTGCTACTTAAAGGTTTTGACACTAGCTGAGGAGAGAAGGGACATTTCCTGTGACATAACTGCATATGCTTCCTAAATAGGGATTGTGGCTGAAAGGGGCTTGCCTGCTCTAGAGAACCCAAAGTGTTGTTTACATGGGTGTCTTCTCTTTCAGGATGTGATTTGTTTATCTGCGAAGCACAGTGAATGATGGGGCAGAATTGTTGAAAGTTCTTAGTCTCTCTACATCATGTTGCTTGTGATGAGATCCAGCTTTTCTGGTAAATGAGAATATTATTTAAAAAGCCATCTGTCTTTTGCAGCAGCTTTCAGTAAAAGTACTGAAATGTTGAGGCCCGCAAACAGCCTGCTCTGCAGGTTTTTGGGATCTGATATAAGGCAATTTTCTCAGGAAAATGGGAGGCACAGGGAGAAGTTAAAATTTCCCAAGGATTATAGGGCAGATCTGTAGCAGACGTAAAAGGCTTTCAGAATTGCATCACCAGCGGCCTTATATTTCTGTGTCCCTACACTAATGAGGTGCAAATAAAACTCCAAGATGCACTCCATTCAGTGGATCAGTGAGACACCAGGCAGGCTGGTGGCAGTCAGTCAGCCACTGAGTCATTTAGTGATTAATGGATCCTTGTTTGTGAATGGGCACATCCCTTGGCTCAGATCACTTGAGGCTGCAGAGAGAACAGGAATGGAGAAGTCCATCCCCCTGTTTGCAATTAGTGTTTGTTATTAAATGCTGACAGTGTGTTCTCTCCTTTCATGTATCTCATCTTTGTTTATGCACTGGATGTTGGCACAGGCTTCTGTGCTGTAATGTCTTGAATTAGCTGCTGTTGAAAGGAGTCCAAGGAGCAGTGTGCTCTGAGGAGGACAGGAGGGTGGGAGAGTGGCTTGGCACCAAAAGAGCAGGAGCAATTCTGAGGGAAGGATGAAAATGGGTTTAGTTAAGTGGGAGGCTGGCAAGGAGTGAGCAGCAATGAGTCCATGTACATCTCTGCTCTCATATGTGATGCCAAACGCTTTGATGGGAATAAGGAGCTGGATAGGAAGTGTAACTGAGCAGGAAGATGAGATAGCCTTGGAAATGGTTTGGTAGAAGGTGATTTTAGCAGACATAGTATCTTCAGACAGATAGATGATGCTTGAGTTAGGAAACATGGGACCTAAGAGGAGGAGACTGCAATCACTAGAGATCACCATAGGGATAGAAAAACAGAGAAGTGATAACAGAATTCAAGTTTTCTGTGGAGGGGGAGGAAGAGACTAAAAGCAGAGAGAAGAATGGAGAAAAAAACTCAGCCTGTAATCTCTGAAGCCTCAGCTGATTTGAAGGGCATCAGCCCTAAGATTGGGAGAGTAGACTTATTCCAGTCTGTGGGGTTTACACAGCACCTAGGAGGTTTAAGATGCAACATCTGGGCTAAATACTAAGGCAGGTGCAATGGCTGCAGCTCTCTGCCCTTCTCTGATGCTGCAGCAGTGTGTGGCACAACAAGCAGTCTGATTTGGCCATTTTGTTTTTGTGATGAGAAAAAATGTGCCAGGATCCACAACGAACAGGTATAGTTTGGTTATAAGAGGCCAGGACTTTGAGCTCTGTCTCCTGCAGCCCATCTGCTGAGAATGGCTACAACAGGTTACTTTAAAATGAGAAGTACACCCAATGTGAGTTGATTTTTCTTTCTCTAGGAGCCAGATACCATCTCTGCCACTCCTCACCTGCTTTCTTCAGTAGGGGGATGAAATGTGAAATAGGAATAAACAATTCATCTTGTTGGAGTGCTACTTAATTATAACACGTATCACATTTCTTCGTGCAGTGGGAATAGACAGGGAAGGGTAGCATGAGGCCAGATTTGCCTCCATTGGATGCATTCACTCACTGTGTCAATCTGTGACCTGACTGGTCACAGACTTGCTTGGTCCATCTGAGTCACAATCCTAAAACACAGGTAGCTTTGGCAGTTGTGCCAGCTGGAGCCTTGATGTTCACTGGTCACCGGGAGTGGAGTGGGTCAAACAGCATTTTCAGGTACTGTTTATTGATCACCAGGTGATCTATGTGCAACTGCCCCTCTCTGATTTGCTGTTTTGTCCTGTGAATGTTTTGCTCTAGCCTCTGCAAATTTTGCTCCAGACTATCTTTGACAACACAACTGGCTGCTTCTGGGTACTTCAGATATTTTAGATGCACAGCTCTGTTAATCCAGAGCTCATTTGTTGGAGTAAATTGAGGTCTACATCCGCAGAAGGATGACTTGCTCCAGTCAGTACTTACCTAGCCCAGTTAGAGTGAGCAGCTTTATCTTTTCTCATCTCTTAGTCTTTCCTGGTCTTCCCATCCCTCTGATACTGCTCTACCACTTCTTCTCCCCCATAGCTCGCATTCAGCTGTGGCTCTTTAAAAGCAATCTCTGTCAATATTTGTCATTAATCTGTTTCCATTTTTATTTATAAAAGAAAGAGAGAGAGTGAGAACAGAACAGCAGCAGTAGCAGGGCAATTGCAGATGAATAATGAAAGGATTCATCACAGCCATACCAGGATATATATATTTTTTGCAGCCAAGCGAGACGGATTCCCATCACAGCTCGGGGACTCGTTCCACACAACCACTCATCTTTCATGCTGGGGGGAAGGGAAAGGTGGAGACAGTATCATTATGGATGTAACGGGGCTCTGAAGTGACTGGTCAAGGTTGCTCCTTCAGTTGCAAGGAATCTGCTTACAGGAATTTTCTTTCCAGCAGGTGTTATTGCCTGGTAAAGTGGCCTTCTAGAGCAGTCTGCCACTTGTGAAAGGGAGGCTCAGGGTTTGCTCACAGGGATGCATTTGAGTCACCAGAGAAGGACAGAATGTCCAAGTGAGGATTTCACGGGAGTGACAAACTTGTCTGAGATGGAATGAGGGACACACTGGGCAATGCAGGCATTGCTCTTTCTCACGTTTGTGTCACTTGAGCCCACTCTCAAATTCTCTGTCATATCAACAAACAACACTCAGCTTGCCCTGCACCATCTAAATTTACAAATTCATCTGTCCTGTTGAACACAAATGTTCTGTTCTTCTTGTTCCCTTTTAGTAGGTTAGGCAGATGAAAATTTGTCAGATGGGAGTGTTGAAGCATTCTGGGGTCTGGAAGGACTCTGTGAAGCCAGGAGGGAAAGAACTGTTGGGATGAAAAAACCCCAACAACAATAACCAACCAACCAAACCTAAAAAACTACCTCACAAACAAACAGAAATAAACAACAAATGCCTGAAATCTGTCTGATTGATTGGGATGTGCACTGAAATCCAGAAAGATCTCTGTTTAATCCTATCTTCCAGCTCCAGGGAAGCAGTGTCAGTGCTTCAGTGCAGTTTGACCTCTGTATGCCTGGGTGCACACAGATGTAGTGGTTACATTCCTCCACAGCTGAAGAGATAGCCTGACTCTCCAGCCCTCTTGTGCTTGTAGCGAGGCAATCCAGGCAACACAATTGCCATCTGAGGCAGGGGTGAGCCCTGCTGAGTAATTCTCAGATGCAGAAGTGCAGTTACTGTCTGCTCATGGTACTTGGAGGGTCTGGGTTTAAGGAAAGAGCATAACATGTGACTATATTTTTCCATCTAGGAAAGCATAAAGCAGATTGATTTAAAGGGCTGGATGGCCTTATTTTCAGGTGCTGCAATGACCTGCACTGCTGGCCATCAGTTCCACTTCCACTTCAGGAGTCTGCATCAGCCCATAAAATACACAAAAGACCTTGTCCCAAGGGACTGCATATTTGTCAGGCCTCATGGCATCCTGGAGTACTTCATGCATCTCTGGCAAGGTATTAACATCAGGGTATTCCTGTATTAAATACTTCTTCCTCTCAATTAAACCTACTGGAGGCAATCCCAGTTGGATGGGAGGGTCCAGTGCAATGCTACAGCTGAAGTGATCCTTGAAAGAGTAAGACAAGGAAATATGTTGCTTTGTTGGGCCCTTAGGACTGTCATCTTTGCAGAGAGAAAGCTTGCTTTGTCACAACCTGGGAGATTGCTTCTAACTGGTGCTTTCCAGGTAGATATAAACTCAATGTGTAATAAATGTGTAGTACTCTGTTTGTGGAGGAGAAGGTTCTTTTCTGACTCCTACCAGTGGATGGTTTATGAGATCTTATCCCTCCAGTCACCTTTGTCCTGGTGATACTCTGACTGGATTCTTTTGTTTCAAGTTTTTACTGGCTCATGCAGTGACTAATTTAGGGCATTCATTATTTGATCTCCATGTTTATTCTGTCTAGACACCTTCTCTTCCTCCAAACACTCCCTACCAAACCAGTAGCTTATGACTGCATTCTGTTGAAGGTCCCACTTTCCAGGCATCCTTGTTGTGTGCCCACTGACACAGGCAGTAGCACCATGGCACAAGGTGATGACCAATTTCTATCACTGGATATCACTGAGATGTTTTGGATTTAAGTAGCAAAGATAGATTTTCTTTAGCCTTGAACAATCTGTAAAATATTGCATGTAAGAAAACTATTTGTCTTGCCAAAGGCTCGTGATGCAGCAGCATACAGTTTTTTACTGGAGATGTCTCTTCTCAGACATGTAGGCTCTTCTCAATTGGAAATATTTAACACCCTATTAGTTTCTGATGTGTGCTTTAATATATTGGTGATCTCGATGTTCCCTGAGAGGCTTCAAATTATGAGGATATAACCAGGTGCAAGTTTGCATAACATACTTTGAAATGCTTCACTCCATCTGATCCAAACTTAGGTTATTTTAGTGTGATCGTGCTGAAAAATCTGCACAGTATCAAGTGAGTGGTGGATGAAGAGCTCTAAACCCTTCCAACAAAGGTTGTATGAAGAAAACTGACTAGGTGGTCTTCTGGAAAAGTAGTACTTCAAAGAATCTGAGGACCAAGGTGCCCTGAGCTACTGCTGTAACCTGTGGGATCAATGTGAACTCAGTCTTTCCTCACTTTCTTTACTACTATAGTCCCTAGCAGTTTTTGGTCAGTATTGAAGTACATCTGACCCTGAGGCTTTACAGATTTTTTACAGACTTTTTACTGTTCAAAGAACAGTAGGGAGAGAAGGATGGGGGTCTAGGACACAAGTAGTAAAGGTGAGGAAGGGCAGGATGATACATGATCTGTTATGACATCAGTGTGAAATGAAATGGCAAAAAAGAGATAGTGCGAAACTGTTGATTGCTGAATTAATTGTCCTTAACCTTCAGGACCTGAGCCAGGGCATCTCAGGCATAAAGTCATCAGGAAAGATACATATATGAAGGTATGTGCAGGCAGGAAGAAGAACCAAGACAAGAGGTAGATGTGTTTTGAATAGAGATCTAGCTGGAGAACAGAGCTCACATTTTGGAGAAGTTAGCAGAGAAATATGGTTTGGGTTGAAAGCTGAGCAATTTTTTCTTCCTTATACCTTAACCTGTTGTCTACTTTCTTTGGTCTTTTTCATTTTGAAAGCCAGACTGCCCTGCTGACTGTGTGCATGCATTTTGTTCTGTGTACGCCCTACCAAAGTAGTGGGAGCCAGCTAGAGAATGGTGCTTGCCTGTCCCCAGACTCCTCCTTTGTGTTCTTTCTTTCTGGTGAAGGAAGCACAAGAGGAGACCCTGGCTCAGTACAGTTGCACCTCTCAGTACTGTTGCACCTCAGATTTGAGGCCTGAGTTGGGGAGGTGCTTTGCTGGTGACAGTGGCATGGTGATAAGTGTTTTCTGTGTTCTTTGGTCTCCATTATTTGCATTTCAAAACTGCTTTCAATGAAAAGGGCCCTCTTTCTAAGGGCAATGTAAGAGGCCAAACTATTACCTGTGGGAACAGTATTTTCTGAGCCCAAGCTATCAAGTGGCAGCAGTTCAGCAGTGTCTTTCCTGAACAGGTCAGTTGCCCCAGTTGTTGCTTATCCAGGTTTGCTCTCAGGTGATTCCTTCCTGTGTCTGATGGCATGAATGCAAACTGGATTTTCCCTTGGTGATTCCTGCAGCAGTGAGAAGAATTGAGGAGTTATAGTGATTTCTGTTGTACATCTCTGGTTAAGGGCCTAAAGGCAGTGCTGGCATCAGGGGCATGGAACTTTTGAATCCTACTTTGCCTGGGTCTGAAAAGTTGTAAGACAATGAGAAGGGCTGTTTCAGCTTTTCTTGTCTGCAACAGCTATGGTGGCTGGTGGGCTCAGCTTAGCTAGGGCAGAGACTTTGGGTTCTACCTGAGGAAGCATTTGAACTCAAGAAACCTTATAAGGATTGAAAGTCTGGCAAATGGGCCAGGCTCTCCACTGTTTTATGTCTTGTTCAAGAGCAGATATCCCAGGTACAGAGACAGTTTTTTCAAACCAGTTACCAAGAAAACACAGACAACTTTTCTAATACTTTTAAAGTGAATACACAACATCAAAGGAATATTAGCACCTCAATTCAGAAAGTGAAGGAGAGATCAAAAGCTTATTTTTCCCCAGTTGCTATTAAGGAAGTTACCCTCCTTCATTACCCCTTTCCTCTTGCAAATCACTGTAGTAAAGAAGAAGATTCAGTGTCAGGGTTCTCAATGTCTCATCAAAAGCCAAGGCATGACTGGGACAGTGAGACTGGATCATCTTTGCACAAGATGAAGAGCTACTTAAAGGTCTGATCTGTCCCTTTTGAGGATAGGTAGAGTTTCACCCTTTGTATTTGGAATTTTTTCAGAGGTGCTGAATTTCCACGGAAATTGCAGGGAACACAGGTGTCTTCTGTAGGTTCAACTGAGTCTTACCAAATAGTCCAGCTCTCCTGAATAAGGCTGCTGTCCTGCTGATCTGTGCCCAGAATCAGAGGCTGCAAGAAGCATGTGTAAACAAGCTTCCCAATGTGTTATCTGTCAGTCCCTGAATTTCTGTTTGCCTCAGGAGAGTGGTCAGGAGAAGCTGGGCTGCTTAGTTTGACCTTGCTTTTTAGCTTTTCCCCTGTTTTTCAGTTTGTTTGTGTGTGTGGTTGTGGTTTTTTGTTTGTTTTTCTCTTTGCACGTGCCTCTAATTGATCTTGAAAAGAAGGGACAGTTAAAGAAGATGTTAAGGTGAAATGAAGCCATAACTGTGACTGGAGACTTTTATTAAGTGTGGCAAAATTCCCTGGGCTGCGTATAAATTGTTTATTGATTTTGGTATGGCTGGGTGCTCTGGAGTAATCGCCCGCAGAACCGCTAGAGAGCGAGCAGACAGGCTCTGGCTTTGCCAGGTCTCTGCTGCTTTCTGCCTCTCTGCTCTTCCTCCTGCCTGTGCTGGTGGTCTCCTCTTTAACCTGTAAATCAGTAAGCCCAGCTGGATGGCTCCTGTGGCCAGCTCTGCAGCCCACAGTGGGGCTCTGCCCTGCTGTTCCAGAAAGGGCCAGTGAAAGAATATAGAAAGGGAAGAGCTGGCTTTGGAGCACATATCATACAAGTATTGCTGAGACTTAAACTGCCCTTTGGCTCTTCCACCTGTTGGTTGTTACAGAGAGAAACCTGCCTGTGACAGTCAGCAGGGTTAGTCATCTCTGAGCCTGCCTAACCATGGGGCAGGTCAATTTTGTGACAGGGCAGAGATGAACATGTTCATATTTCTCAGGAGTGTGAAGTTTTGCCTCAGTATCCCCTGCTTGCTCTCTCACGTGCCCTTCTCCTCTGTCAGAACTGCAGGATGCTGTGTGCAGTGAGCAGCCAGCCTGCCTCCCCTGTGCCATCTGTAAGCCCAGGAAAACTTCAGCCTCTCCCGATTTTTCCTTTGTCTTTTTGTTACAACATTAGGGTGGTTTTACTACTCTCTTTCAGTAAACTACTTTATACAGAGATTTTTCTCATCCCATCTGGGGAGCTGTCCTGGTAGAACTGGGGTTTCTATTTTGTTCACTTCCCATGGAGGTGCTGCACATTTCCATGTTACTTTTGCACAAGGGCAATGAATTCCTTAATTGTTTCTTATCCAGAGTGCTATGACTAATGTACACTCCTAAAACATACTGTCCCTTCAGGTCCAAGGAGGATACAGAAAGGGAAGCAATTTTTTTGACATTTGATTGGGAAAGTGAGTGAATTTACTGACACATGTTGCACAGTTCATGATACCCCTTTGTCTTCTACGGGCGAGGTGCTGATAGTTGGTGGGAGGTTTTATTCTCTGTCTCTGTTGTTCAGAGTCCATATTTCTAACACCTGGTAGCATAGATTGGTTTGATTTCCTTTCTTCTACAGAAGACTTCCAATGCCTGAAGTACTGTGGCCATTAGGTGAATAATACTCAGATGTAAATCTCTGTGTGGAGAGAAAAAGAGGTCTTGTCCTTCTGTTAGGCCCCTAGAGTGTGCTGAGCTTTAGTACAAGAGTCAGGAAATTTGTTTTTAGAAGATGCAGTAAGAAACTGTTTTCCTTTCTTAATCATCTAATTTGTATATAAGAGTGGGAATATGAAGCCAGGGTAAAGGTAAGATCCTCTTTTGCATCATTGGGCAAAATTTTCATGGGATCATGTAGCTTCTATAAAGAAATGGCTTTTGCTTTGCATGTACATAATGTTTCTTTAATGAAAAAGAGGGGTTAATGTGTATTAGTTTAAAATTTCATTTTCTGGGGGCATAATGTTAATGGAAGGCAAAATATAGCTAAAGTGTTGGCAATTTAACTCCAAGGTTTTGAAATGGGATAAAACAATCTAAACAAAAATTTGCATCTACCTGGAGAGTTCTATGACAAAAATGGCACATGAACATTAGTGCTAGGAACAGCAGTAACTGCTTCAACTCTGATATTTTTTTATTTGGTTTTTTTTTTTAGCCCTGTAATAAAGGTAAAAAATTTAAGTTACTGTGGAATAAGGACAATGAATTATGTTGATGTTGGTCAGTGTACTTTGGCTAGGAGATGTGAATGCTGTAACAGCATCTGCATTAATCTGCACTGGTACTTCAAAGCATTTACTGTGTATGTATATCACGTAAACTTTTGTAATGCTTAGTTGCTTGAATGAACTAAGATGACTGATTTATTCCCTCTCACAGGAAAAAAATTCTCCTAGTTGAAACTGCAAAACTTTTTGCCATGGCTTGAGTTCCCTGAATACAAGATCTGGCTCACAACTGCTGTAGATTTCTGATTCTGTTGCTTGTCTTGGAGATTTTTGAACCCCCACCCTTGGGAAGAACAGCCTGGCTTTAAATTCCTCAGTCCTGCACCTCAGACTGAAGGAGTTATTTTTAACCTGCCTTGACCTCTGCCTGAGCAAGAATAAAATAGGGATTGGGCAGAATATGACACAAATCAATAGGTTATCCCAACAGATATGATCTTTGGCACCGTTTTGCCTTGGACACTTGCTGCAGTAACAAAGATAAATGGTGATTTGTTAACATTGTGATCTAGGGACTGGGTGGCTCAGTGGATCGTGTGGTGGCCTCTGACCTCTGGGTCTCCAAGCTCTGAGCATCAAGATGAAATCTCATTCTGATAGTAGGAAGGGAAAAAAGGTCCACAAGGGTTGGACAATTTTGGTTCAGTGCTGATCACAGTGCTCCAAAAAACATTCCAACAAGGATTGAATAGACAGTACCTCCTGACAAAAGGGAGTATGGAGAAATAGGATGGGAACTGTTGCAATAGAGAGCTAGTGATCAGTCACTGCAGGCTAAGACTTCCAGTGCTTTTTTGGAGTGATACTAGAGCACTCAGAGCTACTTTGTCTCTTCACTTACCTATCAAAGAGTACTTACATGGCAGATGATTTGTGGTGACTTCAAGTAAAAATGAAATTTGTTTTATGAAACAGCTTTCATTTAATTTTCTGGGACAGTATCTTCATGTCCTTTGATTACAGAGAAATAATGACGAGGGGTCTTTTGGGGAGCTGAAGTATTGGAAACAGCAGGTAGAGTTGTGATCCAGTCATGTCTCTGCTGACCTTATGTGATCTGTTCCATATCCTTTTGCAGGACCTCTGTAGACAGCTGACCTTTAATATGTTCTCAGATGCACCCAGTTTGTCTTGTTTCAGCAGTCCAAGATGGTGGATTCTCATCAGGTGAAAAGACATTCCTGCAACAGAATTTCTTCCAGGACATCTGCAAGGATTGGTAAGCAGTGTTTAAAGACAATTCCATGTTGTAACTTACGTCATGTAACCAGGTGTAAGCCAAGGTGAGTTCTGTTGTCCCTTGGCTGGAGTATAATTCCCCTGCCATTGGGAGGCAGTATGGCAGTATTTCATTCTGAACTGAATCCCTCAACTTCAGCTCTTTGGCTCTGTATCTCTTTACAGTTCTTTCTACAAGACTGGCACAGTGCTCTCAGGTGCTTTACCATGGTAAGCACATTCTCTCTGTCTTGACTAGTCAAGGGGACAAAAAGCTTGCACCTATGAGGGACAAGGGCTCTAGCAACTGCCTCATTGATGTAAGCAAGATGTTTGCATAGTGCTTTTAGTCTTTCCCATGTTGTGGATCCTAGGGTTACGTGAGAGCTCATGCTGTGCTTGGGAGCCCCAGATTTGTGTCTGTGGTACTCCCCTGCAGCATCCGTCCCTCCACTTTGTATTTTGCTTTGGGCTGTGCACTGCTGGGTTACAGAGAATGGTGTGAGTCTTGCATTGAGGGCAGCCTCTTTTCTATGTTTTAACTCATCCCATCCACCTGTAGGTTGTACCAATACCAACAGTAAGTTAGAATTGCAATGGGTCAGTGCAGGCTTCTCCTAGTGTCTGTGTGTAATGTCATCTTACCATTGGCAATTGCTCTTGAATCTCAAATGGGGAGCCTGTTTTTAATCCATGGGTTACATATCCTATGGGTTGTTCACAGCACACATTCATTACTTGAGATGTCACAGAAGGAAGTTTGAGCCAAAGAATCTTGTCCTACATCTTCCTTTCCTCATGAGGTTCCTGAAAACTCAACCCAGTGTCTTCCTTGCCCCAGCCCAAGGCACATTTTTGTATCCTGCCCAGGTGCCTGTTCTGTGTCACATTACCCCACATGACACTTGTTTCTCCAGAGACAGGGCTGCAGCCTGCCCATAACCAGAAACCTCCAGCTCTCTCCCTTTCCTTCCACAGGAACATGGATTGCCCTGCCATCCTTGTGTGTCAGTCCTTTGACTGAAGGCTGTGTTCCTCTCTCCTGCAGCCCAGCCCAGAGCTTGTTGTGGCTCCAGGATGTGCAGAGCAAAATGCACTGGGCAGACTGAGTGAAAGCAGCACATCCAGCTTGCTTTCCCCCTGCAGCCTGCATGTCACTGTCATCAGACTGCCACTACTGCCTTCCTGTGTGCAGAGGACATCTGGGGCTGAGCTTGGTGCATGTAATGGTCAGGGACAGTAGGGTGGTTTCTGGGCCAGGAATATGCTAGGAGCTGCACAATGCCTGTGAAATGACACCTAAACTGACTGTGGCTGTGGCCCTGCTGTAGATGTCCAGGTATGCTGCATTAGCACAGCTGTCTTTGCCTACCAGGCCTGCATTCATGTTTAAAAAAAAAGTGGGAAAAAAAACCCAACAAAAAAAGAAAGAACTGGAGAGAGAGGCTAGCAGCCTAGCAAGACCTACTTTTTACTATATTTTTAGCCTCTGATTTTATTTTTCCCTGTATAATTCTGGATTAACTGTTTCATTGTCTCTTCAGGTTGAGATCAAGTTTAATCGATCTAGAATTCTCTGCCAACATCCCTTCTGTCCTTTTCAAACTACAGGATTTTCACTATCATTACTTCAGTCATGTTTCATGTTTTTAAAAAGGTGTTAAGTGACATCACTAGTGAGTTCTTTGAAGATCTTTGAGTTGTTTCAACTGAAAGTTTTTACTTTTGAAAGATATTTCCTTGTGTCTTGAATATAAAAAAGAAAATATGTCCTTCATCATAAGATACATGGCATGAGCCATCTTGCATTCTTTGGCTTTTAGGGAGAATTAGTGACTACAGATTTCTGCCACCTCTCCATCTATTTAGGCCTTGATAAAGATATTCTTTCCACCACAATATTTAATTTTATGAGGACACGGCTCTGTATGTATTTTACTGAGAAAGTACTTTTTTTAAAGATGTGAAGATAAGAAATAAACTGCTCCAACTTCTTTGTGATGCAGCTCCACCCAAGGCCCAGTTTACTTTGCTCCCATGGAAATAGCTTTGATTATTTCTTGATACAAATAGCCTTTTAGGGGTTTTCTTCTGAAGGATTTGTATTCTTATGGAGAAGGTAATACTTGTACAGCACGCTGCATTGCATACTTGTACACCATTGCTGGCAGAGTGGTCAGTGGTACCTCTGATAAGGCTTCATTCCTTCACTGGTATGAGAAAATATGGCTGTAGTTTGATGGGTTTGGGAGTGGCCAGAGTCAGGTCATCATCTTAGAGCAGCTGTTTTTCTCTCTGGTGAGAGAAAATGGTCCTGGCCCATCTATTCATGGGTGCAATGAGAAGAGCTGCTGTCCAGAGGCAGTAATTGCAGAGCTGGTGGGAAGTAACAGGCAGGTCCTGTCACTTCTTCACCTGCTCCTACTCCAGAAATATCTCTGCAACAAAGTAATGCCTTCTGCAATCTGTTTGTAGAATCATTGAATTACAAAATAATTCAGATTAGAAGGGATGTCAGGAGGTTTCTGATATAGTCCCTTGCTTAAGGCAGGGTCAACACTGAATTTGGACTTGGTTGCTCAGGGCTTTATTGAGTTAGATCATGAAAGCCTACAAAAATGAAGATTGTACAGACTGTCTGCACAGCTCATTTCGATGCTAGGTTGAACTCGTGCTGGAAAAACTTTTTCTTCCATCCAGTTTGAACCCCTCTTGTTTCCTTTTGTATCTGTTGTGTACTGCCAATGCACAACCCACTGCAAAGAGCCTGTCTACATGTTCTCAATGAGGTGCTTATTGGAAGCCTGCTGTTAGATCCCTCTAAAACCTTCTCCAGGCTCCACAAACCTGGGTCCCTCAGTCTCTCATCACAGGGCAAATGCTCCAAGCTGCTGATCCCCTCGCTCACCCTCCATTCACTTGCACCAGTTTATCAATCTCTCTCTGGTAACAGGGCCTCTAATCTAGACAATATATTCTAGGTGGAGTTTGGCAAGTGCCAGATGATGTGGAATAACTGCATCCCTTGAACCTGTGTGCCTACGGTCCCGTGAGTACCAGGCAGGGCACTGTTGGCCGTTCTTGCTGCCAAGGCGCACTGAGGGCTCGTATTCAGCTTAAGACCCACCAGGCCCCCAGGTCCTCTTCAGCAGAGCTGCTACCCAGGCAGGCAGACCCTGGTATGTACTGTCACAGTGGATTATTTCTCCCAAGGTATAGGACTTTGCATTTGTCCTTGCTGAATTTTGTAAGGTTCACGTTAGCCCTGCAGCCTCTCTATGGCATTTTGGATGGCAGCCCTGCCTCAAGCATATCAACTGGTCTCCACAGCTTGGTGTCAAGTGCAAGCTCGATAAGAGTGTGCTTTGTTGCATCCTCTAGGTCATGGATACAGATGTTAAACAGGACAGGTCCCCTGCATGTATCTGGCCTACAGGTAGGGTATACACATGGCCCTCTGAGCTTCATCATCCAACCTGTTTTGAACTCATCTGATAGTCCACTCACAATGGTTTACTATCAGTCTTGAGGCATTCTGGGAAACAGTGCTGAATGTTTTGCTGAAGTCAAGGTAAATGCCTTCCATGCCTCTCCCCTTGTCCACAAGTGCTATCATTTTATCATAGAAGAGAATCAGGTTGGTCAGGCATGATTTATTCTTGGAATATCCACACTGACTGTTCCTAATCGCCGCCTTCTCCTTTGTGTGCCCAAAATACATTCTAAGGGGACTAACTACATGATTTTCCCAAGGACACAGGTGAGGGCGATTGGCCCTAATTTATTGGATTTTGGACCTCTTGAAAATGGACCAGAGGGAAGTTATAGGTCAGAGAGAAACCCATAGTCTGTAAAGTCAGCTACTTTCAGCTGCTTTTTCCTTAGTCAGCTCACAGCCAGCACTACAGAGTTGTTGGTAGTGTGCATGGAGGAGGTAAGAGAACTTTTTGGCTGCCTCAGGTTTGTTACTAAGGAAAGTGAGAAGATGGGAAGGAAGGGCTAAATTGCAGGTTGGAACATGTGGTGGGTCTTCTCATGAGTTGGACTTTAAGCAGCAACTGTTGAAGCTGAGGGTTTGCTACTTGAGCAAACCTAGTCACAGGCTCTGGGCCAGTACATTTATTTCATAGCAATTAAGATCTCAGGGGGATTCAGTTTAGAGGCCTTAAAGGTCTTTCCCTGCAACTCCATGCAGTGTCACTCTGCCTCTTGCTGAGGGAGATCTGCTTTCATGCTTGGGCATCTGCCTTCATCTCTGTTCTGTATCTCTCCCTTTCCTTGAGGAAGAAAAAAGGCCTCTACTCCAACTCCAGAAAATGTCATGCACATTGGAAAGACATATTTGCCCTGCTGTCTTCCTTGAGAGAAGTTTAGATAAAAATAAATGCATGGTTTTTCACCAACCCCAGAGTGAGGCAATTGGAGCATTGGTGTGATTTCTCTCAAGGTATACCTGTCGTTGTTGTGTTAGTGTTCCACAGATTAAAACCATCCCAGGGGCAGAACTTGGCATTTGTCTTTCTTAAACTTCATATGGCTGATGGTTGCCCATCTCCATAATTTTCAAGGTCTCTGTGCAGAGCCTCTCTGCCTTCAAGGGAGTCAACAGCTCCTCCCAGTCCTGTACCTTCAGCATCCTGAAGATATCAAAGAACTGGACCAAGAATGGAGCCCTGTGAAACCCCACTAGTGGCCAGTCACCAGTCTGATGTCACTACATACCCTGTAATCCTTTATGGTTCACCCAGATGCTCACCCATCTCATCACTTGTTTATCCAGCTGTGTGCTGGACGTTTTGTCTGGAAGGATACTGTGAGAGACAGTATCTCAAACTTGACTGAAATCCAAGAAGATTACATGGCTTCCCTTGATCAATTAGGAAAGTTGCCTCTTTATAAAAGGAAATCAGATTTGACAAGCAGGACTTTCCTCTTATGAAGCCATACTGCCTATGACCAATAACTGTGTTGTATTTCAGGTGGTTTTCAGCACCTTTCAGAATAATCTTCTCCATAATTTTACTAGTCACTGCAATAAGACTGACAGACTTGCAATTTCCACAGCCATCCTCTTTGCCCTACTTGAAAATTGCTACAATGTTAGCCAGCTTCCAGTCAACGGGAAGATTCCCAAGACCATTCAAAAGTCATTAAGAGAGGCTTTGTGATGACATCAAGGTGCAGTTTCAGTACTCTCAATGAATCCTGTCAGGCCCTATAGACTTATAGGGATACACCTGGAACACCGGATACCACACAAGTTCAAGGTCATCTGGAAGCTGATTGTTCTCACAGTCATGGTTCTCCAGCTCAGGGCACTGTGTCTCCCTTAGCACATCATCAGTGCTGAAGACAGAGGCAAAAAAGTCTTGAACACCTCTGTCTTGTCTCTGTCCCTGTTTGTGAGGTGACCATCCTTGTCCTGTAACAGTCCAGTGTTATTTCTGCTCTGCCTTTTGGAATTAACATATTTTGAAACCCTTTTATTTTCATCCACAGTAAAAGAACAAGAGAAATGGGCTCAAGGGAGGTTAGATAGGGGATACAAATCACTGATGGGGTGGTGGAAAGATTTGGGTTTTTGCAGTGGAGGCATCTCCTTGGAAACTGAAGTGTAAAAGAAATAGGAATAATGTGGAATACCTGGGAGCAAGTAATGGCATCTGCAAAGATAGCTATGTTGGGAAAGTGCTCTTGGCTTTCACATGTTGTTGCTTATTCACTCATGTTTTCATTGACTAATATTTTACAGGACCCTGATCACTGGTGAAGCATTTGATTCAACAATACAAAATCCCATTAGCAAAATGTGGTTGTTCTCCAGATAGGAGGAGGAATGAGGACTTATAACTGATCAAAGTATGATGATGGTTGTAAAAGAATTGTCTAAGCTTGAGACAGAAAGGTCTGGTCTTTGCCATTGCAAAGCTGGTTGTTTAATAGCCTGAATGGCCAGTGAGGTGGGACAGGGATCACCATTCAAGCTGGTATGATTAATCCTTTTCATTAGATATATGGAAGAGGTGGTAAACTGACCATTAATTAAATGTGCAAAGGATACTAAATTTGGAGCACTGTAACCAATGCCTGCAGTGTGGAGATGTTAAGGGATGTGAAATTAGAGGCAAAAGTAAAGAAGAAAGGCCCCTGCTGCCAGGAACATGTGGAAGTAAAAGAAAACCACATTGAACATGGTGTGTGGAGATGAGAAACTTAAAAAACCATGGTGCCAGAAGAAGATACAGCCATATCAGAGTATTTATTTGGTGTCTGGAAGCTGATAAGTTGCTGTCCATTGGAGGAAATCTGAGACTTTGCTCCGTGGAGAGAGAAATGAGGCTGCCTCCTTATTTGAGGAAGTCAATGGAAAACCTCCCAGAGGCTGCCCAGAGGTTTGGTTATGGCCTGTAGACTGTGTCTGAGAGTTGATAAATGAACCAGTGGGGGAGTGGTCAGAAGCAGTGCATGCACCCAGCTGAGTCAGTGCTCGTGCTTTGCATCAGGGGACCCCTGTCCTTTGTTAAGAGCTCCACCTTTAGGGTGTCCACTGAGCAAAGTACCTAATCACAGTGTCAGAAGGGATCTGAATGGGAGATGGGTAGGAGCAAAGGATTTTGGTACAATGCAGGAGCAGAATGACAAGGAAGAAAATCCATCCCTTGAAGAACAATTCTGCATATCTCATGGCTGGGTGTCTTGAGTCTTGTGCATCTCTGTGCATGGGCTTTCCTGGGAGCAGGGTCATGGATGCTC
This sequence comes from Notiomystis cincta, assembly GCA_013398075.1. Lineage (NCBI taxonomy): Eukaryota > Metazoa > Chordata > Aves > Passeriformes > Notiomystidae > Notiomystis > Notiomystis cincta. The sequence goes on along the minus strand of VZRX01009152.1, from coordinate 161,255 downwards.
CCAGAGGTCTTACAGCAGTGATAAAGTCTCTACATAGCCTTTGTAGTGCTCAGGGGAGGCTGACAGAGGCTGAGGGGAAGCAAATGAGCTTTCCTTGGGGTGAGTTGTACCATGCACCTTCCCAGTCTTGGGATATTCTGCTGTGGGGCAGGAAGAAGTGAGAAGATTAAATGGAATATATATTAAAGCTGTTTTGTAGAGTAGCATTGATCCTGACAGACTCAAGAATCACTTTTGCAAAAAGCTTTGAACTAGGTATTGCTACCCAGTTTAGATACTGGAGCTGGCTGGTCCTGGGCTCTTAGAGTGTGTGGGAAACGCTGTCTGCAAGAGGGGGATTTCAGCAGTGGTGGGTTTCCAGTCTGTAAAGGTCATGGAAGGGTGAGGCAGACATGGGAAATGTAACAAGGGAAGCTTTTCAATTTTGCCTTTGGTGGCTCTTTCCACCCTGCAGTGCTTTCCAGCCTGACCTCTGCAAGCTGGCTCTAGTGGCCAGTGCAGTTGTTCTGCCTCTGGGTAACACGGCAGACTTACCTTACCACACCTTTCTCCTCATCTAGAGAGACAAAGGAGGGCAGTCTAGAGATAAGATGCAGAGGAATTACACAGAAAGGAGCCACCCAGCACTTCACATAAAGCTGGGTGAGGTGACATGTACAAATTATCATGACAATTTGCACCAATTATCTCCCTGCTCCTGAGTCCTGTTTCCCAATCTGGCTTCAGAAGAGTCCAGTTTGGGAGAAAGGTGTTTCTCCCTGTCTACTGGTCTGAGGTTGACTTCAGCCTCCAATTCTTTGGCTTTTCTCCAAGAAGGTGGGTCCAGCAGGTGGCTCATTGGCAAGTTCAGGGGACAGCTTTGTATGTTCTCATCTCTTTTTGTAAGAAACTTAGATATAGCAAAAGCTGTTGTCAGTACACAAAGCCTAAAGACAAATCACCACTTAAGCCAAAGAGCTGTGGCCCAATTTATCTATAAAGCTTGAGGAATATTCCCTCAGGTGGCATCCAGTCACTGATGTGGGCTTGGGTGCACTGTTATTCACTGATGTCCAGAGTTTTACCAGTTTATGAGTTTTAACTGAATCTCTGACTGTCATGATGATATTTTTATGTGAGGAGGCAGATTGTTCCAAACTGCTATGATATTCTTGCAGCAAGTTTTGGCTGTTGTCAGTGAGGAGGACTGAAGAAGCTGTATAGGTCATGCTATAATACAAATATGAATCTGATACTATTTTTAATCCTGCTTAAGCAGTGCTACTTAACTCAGTTCTACTTGGTGGGGTAAGTCCCATGAGTTATTGTGGTTTCATATGTTCTATACTCTCCAGGAACTTTTCTCTTTCAGCTTTTCACTCCTGTTTCTGCTCTCTTCCAGAAGATACTCAGTGCTAACCAGCTATTATAGATCTCTCTGAGGGCATGGTTTCCTTCTACTCTTTATAGTGGTGTGTAAGGAAGGAAAAATATGGAGAACAGCAACATTTCTCCTGAGAGATTCCCTGGCATACTACTGGAGACAGAGCTACTGTAGAGCACAGAACACAGGGACAAAAAATCCTGTCTATTATCACTTAGTATTTCCTTCCTGGTGTATCTGAGTAAGTGGTGGGTTTTTCTCTCTGCTCTTTTTTTCCCCTTGCCACCATTGTGGAGTGAAAGGTCATTTCCATTTAACTGTCTATGTTTCCTGTGTTCATTAGGAATTTCCAGGCATATTGAAGTGCTCTCTGAGGGCAGTCTGCATTGCCTGGCTTTGGCTGATGCTGAATTTCACCAATAGTTTTCTGCTTTTCTATTCAGCTTTGTCACTCTGAGGTTCTTCTCAGTCCACTTTTATCTTGATTAATTTAAATTAAGCTGTCATCTGCATTTTTCTACCACCTGTTCTTCTCAGTTTCCAGGTCACTCATAATATACCTCAGTAGCCCTAGCACAGACCCTGGTGTGACTAAGTTTTTGGGCTGTACTCATTCTGAAGACTTGCTGTTCATTGTTTAGTAACATTTTCAGTTTCATCCATTTGGATGTCTCATTTGGGACAGAACTTTCACTCCACAGATGTTGGTTTTCCAAGAGTGTCTCTGAAAAAAGTGTTACCTGAAGGTCTAGATTGTCAGCTAGTTAGCCTGCAAAGCTGTTGCAGAGGTGCTTTGAAAGAAGTCCACTAAATAAAGGATCAGCCCTTGTTCAGGAATCAGAGCACTGCCTAAATTAGTACTGTAAGTTAATTATTTGTGTATTGTTGTATATATTTTATACAGTTTTAATTCCTTAAGGTCATAATTTTGACTCCAATTTCCATGGGCATAGGGATCAGACCATTGAGTCAGGGAATTGAGGAGCTTCCCTTCAGTGTTTTTACTCTTCCCGAATTCCTTCATGGGTGAGCTCAGTCATTTGTGAGAGTTATTCAGGCAGCCACTGGCAAAGGTGTGACATAGAGAGAAATGGCAAATTCTTCTTGAGCATTATGTCATGTTTAGATGCTCTGACACCAGTCATAGGGAAGTCAAATGGCTGATGCAGTACTCACCCATAGAAAGTGAATTGGGTGTTTTTTGAAGAGAATTACCTTTGCCCAAGTCTTTCCTCTTGAAGACTCTCCTTTATGCTGATTTCTTAGAGAGGGAAATGAGCACCGAGGAGTTGGTAGGAGGCTGGTTTTGTGGGACACTCCACCCCTGAGAAGTCATTATGGAGCTGAAGTTTTCTCAGGACTTAAGGATGGACGCCCTTGGTCTATCCCATTATCCAGTGCTTGACTCTCCCCTCACTCTGGTGTTCCTGGTTCCCTGCAGTACTGAGCCTTACAATACTGCTGCTATTCTCTGCTCACTGGCATGTGCTTCCCAGGTGCTCATACCCTCCTGCTTCTGAGGCTGACCCTGTGATGACAGCTGCCTGGCTGCCTATCAAAGGTTCCATTTAGAGTTAGCCCAAGAGCAGACAGAAGGCTGCAGTGTACACCCCGAAATCTGACACAGTGTGGCTTGCCTGCTTTTCAGTGGGCCCTTGACAGCCTTTCAGCTCATGTCTGTCAGACCCCTGCCAGGCACACAAGTTCACTTCCATCTTGGAAGAAGGGAGAGAGAAGTGACATTTCACCGAGCGGTGGGCACGCCGGGGGATGTGGGGAGATAAGGCAGGATCACAGAGGCAACTGAAATCCCCAGCGGATATTGCGTTGCTGCCTGGATGGATTGACAGGCTAAATGTAATGCTGGGACAAGTATCCCTGCTCCCTCTGGCCCAGAGGACTGTGCACTGAGAGCAGCACTCAGTCCTAATGAATCTTGTCCTACATTAGGACCAGTTTGTTGCAGCCTGGCAGGAGGATGTTCATGGAGAATTTGTTTCCAAATTTCAACGAGAGCTACCAATAGAATGGCTTTTTAAATAAATAAGCTCACTTAGCAAACAGCAGCAGTAAATGAGCAGAAACACTGATATGGCCAAGGATGAAATATTAGCATTTTTCAAATCCGTTTAGTGAAGACAGCCCCTGGGCACTGGTTCAGGTCCTTGTGTTAGGGGGCTCTTTGCAAAGCACTAAGCTAACTTACAGCCAAAACCTGTCAGCTTCTTCCTGGAGCTCAGGAGGGCAAAACTTCTCTGACTTGTTGACAAACTAAGTCTGGTCTAAAACCTTAATAGCTCTGCATTTCTTTCATCTCAAGGTACTTAGGATACCCCAGTCAAGAGCACAAGCTTCAGGTAGTGTTTTGACTGCTCCAGACTACAGGCAAGGAAAGGGAAACAGTTTTGTTCAAGAGCAAAGGGAGGTGACTTTTTTGAGGAGCACAACTTCAGTGACTACAGATAACCATGATGCACTGGAAGGCCTCCGTGTTGCATCACAGCAGTGAGCAGCAGGGTCAAACAGTCCTGGCTTGGAGACCCTTCCTGTGCAGTTGTGAAGTGCTCCTGCCCATGGCTGAATTTTCTGGGGAAGTTATTTGTTCAAATGCTAATATAGTTCACCAGCTCTGGTGGATTGCAGCCCAGGATGGCATGGCTGGAGGCCGCTGTCAAGCAGAAGTTTTCCACTCTTGGAAAGGTGTGTCTGTATCCTTGGGTAAGGTGAAAGTTGTATGGGGAGCCTTTACTTTGAGGTTATTTGTTCCTACCTGATCTCTACCAGTAAAGCTGTGCCAGCTGTGTCATGTGAGTGGTAGTTTCAGCCCAGCATCCACTAGAGAAAATCCCTTGTACAGAAGCTAAGTCTAGGGCTCCTGACCTCAGCAAAATGGTGTCAGCCCTCAGGAAATGCATACCAGACTGGAATGAGGGTCTTCCCAAGGAATTTCTCTGTGTAGTCAGTGGGGAAACACGGATGACTGACCAGTGTGTGACCCAAGCTGTTACCTGTAGGTCCCAGAGGAAGGCACTGTCCCAGGCAAGTGAGTGTGTTTCAGGAGAGGGGGAGAGTGCAGGGGGTGCAGGGGGGAGTCAGTCCTGCTGGGTCAGTAGTGATGAACTAAACCCATACAGTAGAGTCAGGGGACCAAAGGGATGTGAGAAAGATGCCTGAGGCCAGGTGGTTTGCAAGGGCAGGGAGAGGGGGTGCACAATGCCTGGGGATGAAATGCTGGGCAGACAGGTTGATATAGCAGTGGGGCAGTGACGTGCTGTCATTCTGCAGCCAGTGTGGCAAAATTACACCTGGGCACCGTGTGCCTTGCTAGCTGACCTCTCCACATCACTCTCCATTCCCTGCCCACTCCTGTACTTGGCAGATGGAGGCACTGCCTTTGTTTTGTGCTGTGATCTGTGTCCTTTCTTCCAGGTACTGTGATTCTGCAGTACCTCCTGCCTGTTGTTAATGCCCAGACTATTCAGCCCCATATCTAGGGTGTATTGTCCACTTCCTTCCCTCCCTTGTTTCACAACCACAGTCCCATCCTGCAGCCCTATTGCTCAGTTCTGTGTGCAGCAGTGCTCCTTTCAGTGCCTACCAAGAGTTTAATAAAGATCTACTGCCTGAGTTACCTTTAGATTTTATAAACCAAAAAATGCAAACAGCTTGTAAGCAGCATTCATTACCTTGCACGCCTTCAGCTGCTTATTGGATACACATCCCCCTCCCTCCAGCATCTCTCTCTTTTTTTAATATGTTTTTTTTTAATTTGTTTTGATGAATGAGTGACAACCCTGACACGCGATTCGCTGAGATTAATAGAAACGACACAATATTTACGTCGCGCCGACGAGCAATTATCCTGCCATCTATCTTTGAGATTATCTTTCTGATTGAAAACTACTCATCCGTGTAATCGGAATTATTTGGAATTAGAAGGGAATTTATGGCCCCTCTCACTCTCCCTCCTATTTGCCTCTGTCTCCATCCTTCTTCCCCCTTCTTTAAGAGGGATCCTTTCTTCCTTCATTCCTTCCGTCCTTCCTTCTTTCGGCCTTGTGGATGGACACATGTGCTTTGCTGTACAAGGGTGGTTGTTTCTGGAGATGGGGGAGACTGGGCTGCACTGTGGCCCAGCAGGCACTGGGGACAGTGAGAATGCACTGAGGCTTGGACAGCAGCTGAAGGATGAAAAGCTCTTCTGTAGGAGGCTGGCATGGGAAGTGGGCATGTGGATGCTGTGGAGGCTGAGCAGGCAGTACTGCTGTGACAGAATAACTGGGGGCACTCACTTATCTTCATTTTCTCTCTTTCTCTTCCTTATGACTCTGTTTTGAAGATGCCTTTCATTGGCCCACTGCTCCTTGCACATTTATTTTATCTAAGTATTTTTGTGGAAGTATTTTTCCACATCACTCTGTGCAGAAGAAGGACCTGTTCTTGTGGGCATCTTCCTGTATACTGTGAGCCTTTCTGTACCTGCTGCTGGTGTTCTGCTTCTTCAACAGTCCCTGGAGACAGCCTGAGTGTGTGATGGAGAATGGCAGTCTTGCTTCAATACTGGTGTCCCCTAAGACAAAACTCTCTGTACAGGAAATATTCTTGTTTATTTGTCATACCTTTAGGGAGCTGATAGATGGTATAGGATTTGTGTTGTTTTTTCTTACTGGGAAGAGCTCTGTCATTTGCATTTTTTTCAGAAGCTCTGGTGTTTCTCACACTTCACTTGCTTTTCAGTTTTTTCTGGCCTGTGATGCAGAAGAAGCAGTAGCAAGTTGTATCAGGTCACCTCTAGAGGCAGAAGATCCAACTCTCCCTTGCTGGTGATTCCAAGACAGGACAGCAAAATTCTCATATGCTTCCTCTCTTCTCTGGAAGCCCATCTCTGAGCAGTTAATGAAGCATTTACTACATTTTCCCTCTCCTGGGTGAAGACAGGATTTGGACTATCCTACTACCTCTGGAAAAAAAAATCTGTGCTGTAGATCAGTCAGCCCTGAGAACTACTCCTTCTCTGTAGAATACTTCAAAAACAGTGCTTGATTTTTTTTGCAAGTGGTTATGGCAGAAAGAGAGACAGGGAAGTGGATGTCAGGGGAAGTCAAGCAGCAAAGACATTTTAAATGGATCTAGTGTCATCTGTGTCCTTTGAGAACAACAGCGTGCAAAGGTCCTTGGCTCATGTGAATCCTGATGGAGAAGAGAGAAGGGAAGCAGTGTAGGTTTCTGAACAAGTGCCATGTGCTAAATGAGAGACACAGTCTGAGTGCTGGAGGAATTCAGCCTGAACTCAGTTGCAGAGATACCAGCTAACATAGAAGCCAGGCTGCAAAGATGTTTGATACCAAGAACATTGTAAACAGTTAATAGCACAAGGATTTGGAAAAGGAAATGTGCTCTGAGGTACAGTTGCTCCATCAGCTCGAGAGATCTAGGCCCAGATGGGAATCCCAGATCCTTCCGCCCAGAAATATCCGATGTTGTTATTAATTAGTATGGAAATATTTTCCTTTCTTGAGAGAGGGCTGTTGAATTGTCAGTGGGATGCTGGGGGGATGGGTGTGTGCATGTGTGGGGTAGTCTATCAAGAAACTATTAATTAGGTTACTTCCCACTGCTGTTGACATGCAGGGGAAGGGGGTTGTTTGTGGGCCAAAATAGAAAGGAAAGAGAAACTGAAAGACCGGGATCGAGAATGGAAAGCATGAGGAAAAAAGGGAGATGGGTAGGACAAAGCACACAGGCTGAAAGAGGTATGTGTAAAAAGACATTCCTAAGATTCCCAAAGCAGAAGATGAGAAAAATGAAAAACCAGGATATGGTTAGAATCAAAGGGGGAACTCCTTTGAGACAGCAGCAGCATGGCTTGGACACAGCCACAAAAAGACTGACTGATCCTCCCCTGCCTTGTTACTGGTTTTGTTGTTCATACTTCCACAAACTTGGCACCAAGGCTTCCTCATGTCAGAGCAGTGATATTTTATGCCAACTGTCACTATAAAACAGGAGAGAATTTAGATGAGAAACTTCTTTGGTTGTAGATTACCTTCCTTTGCTGTCTGGGTCTTTTAACCCCCTTCCTTTGGAAGGGGATCTTTATCTGCTTTGATGAATAATCATAAAAATATTAATTGGAATTTTTGCTTGGCTTTCTACATTATATTCAACCACTTTACTACTTTTATCAAGGTCTTTTTGCAGTCTCTAGCTCTGTACTTCTGGTTCAGCCCTGGGAGAGGGCTGAACAGAAGAAAATCCCAGCATAAAGCAATAGTGTAAGCCTGTATGTAAGCAGTGGGTGCTGCATTTGCAGTTCTGAGAGAGTGCCAGAACAAGAAAGAGACAAGAAATGTATGTGAGATTATGGGTTAGAATAAGTGAAGGATCTATTCACAGAGGGGAAAGAAAACAGAGCAAGTGGGTTACCTAAAAATATCAGTGCAGGCTCCTGGCTCCCTTGCAGAGGGAAGAAATCAGTGCAGTTGTGATTATTCAGAGAAAGTGTTTTGCGTTTGTGAAGTGGGAGGAATGGAGTGATAAGACAAAGATGTAGAATTGATACCTCATATGGGACCAACACAATCCAGATCTATTTATCCTGTGATCTGCCTCTAGAGAATGTAGCTGTCTGCTGCATTTTCTTCCAAGAAAGCTGTCTAGTACTGGAACATGCAGAGGATCTACCCACCCTCCTTGGAGTAACAGCACACAGAAGGAAAACAGCTATCCAGACTGCAGCCTACCATCACCACTTCAAATCCTCAAGTTCCCTAAGAGATCTCGAGTGAACAGGGGTGGTTTGGAACAGAGAAACTGGTAAAAAGAGGCACTAAATCTGGAAGAATAATTTGGCTTTCAATTCCAGAGGTCTGTGCACAATAGTGACAATTTGTTGGCATGTGAAAGATTGTTGTTTGTCTGTGCACATCTCGGGGGCCAAGGAAACTGTTAGCCCTAAATCTGCCACCAATTACAGACTCCAGGAGCACTCATGAAGCCCTTGCCTACCCTCTTCCTGTGCTTCATGTAAGGCAGAGTAGGGTTGAGGTGGGATGATGCTCATCAGCAAGGAGGGGTATGGCAGCACAGAAGAGTGGAGCAGGAAGAAACCGAGCACTGCACACGTGAGGGCTCCTGATTGCACATCCAAATCTTTTTGGCCTTGTTTTGTTGTGGGTGCATTTGTCTACCTGGTTTTGCTTTGTTTTTTTTTAAAGAAAATTAAATACAGATAATTGTGTTCCTTAGAAAAATGCCCTGTCAGTTTAATTTGAATTTATTGTTAGGCCTGCTTTTCTAAGGGAATACTGAGTATGTGATTGCACTGGATAAGTCTGTGTAGCTTTTTAACCTATTATCTAATTTCAAATGCATTTTGAACCCAGTCAGAGTCTGAAAGGTATTAAGTTCACACAAGTTTCATGAAATAGGTGACAGGTAGAGACCTTATTATTATACCTTAGGGAAAGACTCCAGAATGAGCTCATGCTTATTAGAGTCCAGGAAATCCACATGGGACAGGGACTGTCCAAATGCCCCAATTACAGAAGAGTTTGGTTGAGGCTCAGATCTTAGTGTGAGTGCATCAGAGGATCCATTGGCTGGCCAGTGTCTTGCAGAGTCTCTAGTGAATAGTAAGGCATGAACTTCCTTCTTTCTGGACATTCATAATCCTGCTAATTCATGTGGATTCTCTGGAATTTTGTAACAGGTGAGTAACACTGCAGCCTCAGTGTAACAGAGTTAAAAAGCCAGTCAAACACAACAGAGAAACTATTGCGAACAAGGCATCTTTGTTTCAGATAGAAGATTATTAAAGGAGTTGAGGTGCAGATGTAAAATCGCTGATGTCTGTACTGACTGTGTCTTCTGCCCTCAACTTATGTGTGCCCCAGTTTTCATCAGACTCTTTGAGTACTGGTTTCACTGTGATTCTGGATCCCAGTATAGTCAACCTGGAGCAGTTCTGGCATGAATATTACTTTGGTATGGCATACTTAGTTCAGCATAGGTTCTTTGGAGATGTAAGCTAGACTAACATAAATGTGGTTATAGTGACATAACTTCTTTCAGTGAAATATCTTGTAAAATCATTCCTGTGAAGTGGGATAGTTACATTTGCAAAAAAAGGATGTGGACTAGGCCTCAAATTACAAAGTGTTTGCAGCAAAGACCATATTTGCATACTTATATTTGCGTGGTGCTAAGTGTCAAAGGACCACGAGTTCTGAATGCTGCTTATAATAATAATAATAATACCAATAACTTAAAGGTCTGTCTGGGGAGTCACCACAGCATGTCTGTAATTAGTTGAAGTAAAAATTATCATTTATGAGGCATTTGGAAACATTAAGTCTCAGAGATGAACAGTACCTATGTAGTCATCTCTGTCATGGCACAACCTTAATGACATTTTTGTTCATGAACTTCCTTACTTTTGCTTGCTCTGAACACTGAAGAAAGGTAATGGCTGAAGAGCTTTTGTTTGCAATCTTGCCATTACATAGACCACTGAGGCTGTGCATGACTCACTTAACAATGTTTGCAAGGGTAACAGGTAACATTTTGCAAACATAATGCAAATGCAGAAGAACAGAATTTAGCAATGCAGAAGGAGTTTCTCTGCACAGTCTCACACATTCTGAAGAAGGAGATGAATAAGAGTTTGCATTTATGGAGAACCTGGCTGAAGAAATCACCTCTGAAGGGTGGGATCAATGTGCAGTTCAGGGCAAGGGACTGCTTCCTTGTGGCTTTGGGCATCAGGTCTTGTTTTGCTTCTTTGCTCTTTGATTAAGCCTTTCTAGAGTGAGTAACAATTTCTCCAAGTTACTGCCACCACTCAGAACAATAGTAGTTAACACAGAAGACTTGGAAATAATTCTTTAAAAATGGAGTGTTTTGTTAAATTTCATAAGAGAACCACTGAGATTTAGGAAAGTTCTTTCTTGAGGAATTTGCTAATACTGTCAAGAAATATGAAATGCTCCATGATTACAAACAGCAATCCACATGCTTCTAAATTAGAGTCTCATTTTCTGCCTATTGACCAGTGAGAAAATGAAAAATAAATTAACTTTTTTTTCAAACAAGAACTGTTTTCTTTGAAAACTTAGGAAGGAGACATGAAAACATTTCCACAGGCTACATGTTTTCTAACATCCCATTTTCACAAACTTAAAAATGTGAATAGTTTCATCTGACAAAATGGCAAAAAGAAATTTCTTTGGGAGAATATGTAGCTCAACAGCTTTGGAGAACAGGCTTCCAAAGAGAAGGAGGTAGTCTGTCCTTCAAGTTTCCATGGGGTTTCACCAGGCAAATGAATCCCAGGATCTCACAGCAAGGCACATAATATATTCAAGAAAGAGAAGTTCTGTTATTGTCTGTATTACTTAAAGTGTATTAACTCGGTGATAACTCAGCCTAGATACAATCTCATGGTGCTTTGCATTTGAATTAATATAGCCTGTATCTCATCTGGATATAAAGTCCACATGAATGAGGCTGTCTTTCTGCTGAAATCCAAACCAGCTCGTTCAGAGCACACTCAAGTAGCTCTGTATAGCTTTGTTTTGCTAAGGTGCCCTTAATTGCTGTGTGGCATAAAAATGGGACTTCTGCTGGAGTTCCTGTTACCTGGCTGTGAAGTGATACAGCTGCCCAGCCCCTGAAACATGCACAGGGCTGAATCCAACACTTCTGGCCCAGAGCTTATTGTTGCACACTGGTGATAAAGGAAGGTTGTGATTTCATAGAGGGGTTTCTTCCCTGAGCTTGTAAGCACAGGACAGGTGTGTGGCACATGATGTGTCAGGGAAGAAGCTGCTGTAGGTGCTTTAGATCATCTTCCCTGTGCTCAGTGGGCAGTCCCAGCAGGGTGGTGTATGAGTGTGTGAGGCCGTGCCTGTGACACATTCCTTAAGGGAGGGAGCAGGAGAGGAGCTGGGCCTCACCTCCCAACAGCAGCAGGGCCCTAGGCAGAAGTGATGGAAGGGACTGGTTATTCCAGGTGAGGACAGGTCCAGGTGTGGCAAGAGCACAGACTAAAGCAACAGCAAGGGACTGAGCAATCAAATGTCTGCATCTGGAACACGGGCTCGACAGAAACCTTCCTCAAGCAGCTGTTTCCAAGGGGCTTTGGGTAAATCCACTTGCAGTTAAGAATTTGACAGATTTTTCTTTCCCCCTTCTCACTGTTAAGCCTTGGTGAATGTGACATCTTTTTACAGGGGGTAGGTGGGAGTGGGGAGGAGGAGGGGAGTATGGAGGGCAATAGAGCTTGCTATGGACTGTGCTATACCTGATCTCCAGCTCAGGTTCCAGCAGCTTTGAATACCTGTGATGAACTGCAGGACACCTTTGTGCCCAGAAGAGGCCCACAGCCCTTCCAGGAGCACAGAAGGGGAGGAGGAGGAGGGAGAAGAAGGCCATAGAGGCATTACAAAGGGAGATGCTCTCTGTGGCATATGCCACAGTTGTCTGCAGAGAAACTTGGAGTTTTGGCTCTTTCTCAGCCTCACATTCTGTTGGCTGGCAGCACGTGGCTCTGTTGGGCTGTGGGGACAGCTGTGGTGCACTTCTCTGAGCACCTCATCCCAGTACTCCCTGGCACAGCCACCTCTCTGCTGGAGCCATGTGTGTCCCTTCCTTCACATTCTCTTAGAGCAGAGCATCTTCAGACTAAATCCTGAGTGACTGAAACAAGCAGTAGAGCTCCGCAGCTGCACAGACTTCCCCTGCAGCTTGTCCCCTCTGTGTGCTGTAGCCTTGCTCCTTCATCTGGGAGGGATGAACTCCATGCTGAGGAGATGAGTTCTGGCTGCCTGGAGAGCAGAGGAAGGGAACACTAAATCCCTTTGTAAAACTCCTCCTTCTTGCACATATGGGTAACTACCTTTAAAGAAAAGGCTCTTGCCATTTTCCCCTTCCCTCTCTCCACCCTCTTAAAGAGGAAATGCTCTGAGTTTTGAGGTGCTCCAAGGCTGCAGAGCAGGAAGGGTCGAGGTTGGGAGAGCTTTCAGAAGTGACTGGCAACACTGAGATGAATGACTTGAGGTGATGGAATGAGGAGGCAAAGAAGACTGCAACAGAATTGCAGTGAAGAGGAAGAAATCACCTCACTTATTGCTAAGAGGAAGCTGAGCCAAAGTTCAGCAGAACTTGCCATGGTTGGCCTAAAGAAAAAGAGACAAAGGAGAGAAGAATACTACCTGGGTCTGTACCTGTTCAGCATTTTACAAGGGCTTAGAGCTCTCTGCCAAAGGCCTGGCAGCCATGTAAGTGGGCTCAGAAGTGGTTTTAGATGGCACAGAGCTGAGAGGCTTTAGTTGGGAACGCAGATTCCCCTTCCCCTAGAGGTGCAAGGTAGTAGCTTTATGTGCTAGGGAGATGTCTGTGAGGGTAATGCTTAGCCAGCTATTTTGTGTTTGATTTACCCACAGTGAGGGAGTGTATTATGGTGGCAGAACTTCACTGCCAACAAGGGAATTGAGGCAGGCATCTGCATACACTCTGCTGTGTCTGTGGAAGTCATGTGTGCCCTCAAGTGCCTCCCAAACACAATTGTTTCATTTCCTCATCAGTCAGGAGTTGTAGGTAGGGGTTTAATGTGATCTGTGTGGGAGAATAGTCTCTCCCATAATATCAAGACAGTTTCTAGTACTGCTCAGGGTTAATTTTGTTTGCCTATTTTCTCCTACCTGTCCCTGTGGCATATCCAGCCTGGCAACATCACCCAGAGACCACCTGGCCAGGAGCATTTGCTTGCCTAGATCATGGGTACAGAGGAGAGCTACTGAGCCAAGCAGATCTTTTCTCTCTATTGTGACACACTGTGGTGGGCTGACCTCGGGCAGCTGCGAGCTGCAGTTCCTTCAGCAAATACCCACCTGCTGCACCGTGCCCGCAGCAGGGCCATGGGGGGACTGTCTGCTTCAGCACCTGCAGTGCCTCCTCCACTCCTGCTATGCCCTCAGTGCCTGTGGGGCTGTTTCTCACTCCTCACTGCCTGTGCAGTGTTTTCTGCCCTTTCTTAAACACGTTTTCCCCTGGACATCACCATCTTGTCCAAGGGGCTCAGCTGTGCCCTGTGGTGGGTGGGCTGGAGCCGTTTGGGACAGGCCATATCAGGCTTGGGATATCCCTGGACTCTCCTCACTAAGGCTGCCCTGCATCCACCCTCAGCCAGCACCTGGGCACAGACAGCTGGTGTGGATATGCTGAATGACATGTGGCTGATAGTATTTCACAGGGGTAAGAGCTGCACCTTCTCCTTAGGCTGGTGGGAGTCCCACCCCCAGGACAGAGATGAGGGCTGTTTCTGACACAATTAATGTGGCTGGGAGGTCAGGCAGGACTGAGATCAATGGTGTTGCTTTGGAGGGGACTCATGTAGGACCCACTGCAGAGTTTGTCTTTTCTCACTTTAGAAGCTGCAGAATTTTCACAGCACCTCACTTTCTTTTGAGAGCTCTTCTGAGTTGTACCAGCCTGCTGGCATGTGCTTGGTGGGAATGGAGACAGGTGAAACCCCTCAGCTTGCATGCAGAGGGCTTCTCCTGGGTAAGCTTATTCCTCATCTGGGTATCTGCAGGCAGAATATCCTCTTCCTCTGAGGAACTTCATCAGTTATTTCCCAGTATTTTTATTTTTTAAAATGTATCTTTTAATCAAGCAAGACACACAAAGAATGTGGAGCCTTTCCCTGGAGAGAAGAGAGAGAGCACCAACAGCCCCTGACACACAAATTTGGAAAATGGTGATGCTTTTTCAAGGGAGCTGAGTTAACTGTCTGGCTGTAAGGAGTTTAGATCTGCAGCCAGACATCATGGTTAGGCCTGTCTGTGGTTATAATGTAGTTGTTTGGGTTTTGTAGAAGTTGTCTGATGGAATCTGAACTAAGAACAAAACAAAAACCCAAGGGGAAGCTGTTTCTGGCAGTCCTGGTCTCTATTTGATCTGGCACCAGAGCTGGCTTAAATCTGACTTTGTCCTCCTTCTGCTGATATCAAAATTGCTCCCAGCTCTGTTATGACAGTTAGCATGCTTCCTCTCCCTCCCCACCACACCAAGGTCACTGAGAACATGAAACAGTATCTCTTGCCTGGAGCCGACCGTAGTAGGCTGCTGGGCTGCTTTGAGATTCGTCTGAGCGCACAGCTAATGCCCTGCCAGCACAGGTGTGGACTTGCTGGTGCTAAACAAGGTCCTGAGCAAGTGGTACAACAACAGTCATGAGTTTCTGCAAAGCATCTGCAGCAAATGGAAAGTGCAGAAGGTGCTTGCCCCAAATGATGCAATGGACAGCTGGAGGAATGCATTGCAGCATGCCCTTGGAAGAGGATGGTGGTGCTTTCCAGTGGGTGAATATCATGGTTGCATAATTTAGGCAGGAGTACATCCAAGAATTCTTATTCTGTTTTATTTTTTTAATTTTTGCATGGGTCTAAACACAGAAGCCCTTTTAGGCAAAGACTGTGTAGTAGGAGTGAAAGTGTGGAATGGACCTAAGTGAGGTGAGGGTAGAGGAGACTGTATTGTCCTACTGTGTGTGATAGACTGACAAAGGCTGTGTATCTGATTGTCCTAGTGCTTGCAGGCTTTAGTTAAATCCTGACAGGTTTTATTTCTGTGTGTATGTGTAGAACTGAATGCTTGCTCTGGACAGTCTCTGAATGCACTCTGGTATGTGTTCTGTTGCTCAGGCCAAGCTATTTTTCATTAGTGCACTGTTATTACTGGTGGACTCAGAAAAACCAGGGAGAGGAGCATTCTTCTGTGCTTGCTCTTGTTCTTCTTCAAGCCAATGGCATAACTCTGCTGGAGCAGCCACAGATGGTGCCTCTCCACAGTCTAATTTTACAAATAGCTGTGCCAGGTGAAGACTTTTCTCTGCCCACAGGCCTGAAAATGAAAGAATAGATTTGGGTGCTGCCTAATCCAGGAAAGTTCCTTAGTCCTAGCCTGACATGCTTTACTTGTATCTACTCAGAAAGTTTGCATATTCCCTTCTGCCAAAGGACTGTTTTAGTCCTAATCTCCAGCTGGCCAGCAGCTAAACAGTGCTAACATCTTTAGCTGGAATGGCTAAATCTGGTAGGGCACTTGTGTTAAAATCCTAGTAATTTTCACATTCCTGAAAAACAGCAAAATACATAGGAACTAAAGGAGGAGCAAAGTTTACAAGAGTTTTAACTGAACAGAGTGACTTTCCCTGCTGATGACAGAAACTTGACATGGCAACATGGCACGAACCATCCTGGAGAGTATATGAAAAATCTAGATACAAACATATGAACTTTGTGCTCACTGTGTGCAAGAAAAATGCCCTGCTGTGGCTATTAGCTGCACAGAAAAAGAATATTGAAGCAATGTGAAGTTTATGGCATTAAAATCAAATAAGGAATTAAAACAACTAATCTCTTTGCAATAATATCAGCATTTCCCTCTTGAGCAATTGTTGGTTTTTAGACTATTTTTTATCAGAAGACATAGTATGTGTAACTCCTATTAGATCTAAGAGTCATACTATGTATGCCAAGCATCTAGAGGAGAGTTGCTACTCAAACTTTTTCATTCTTTTATCTTTTACTTCTTGTCTTGTAATTTTCACAGTCTTGGAAAAGATTTGTTGATTTGAGGTTTTTACATTACTTTCCTTTGTGTTAAAAAAAAAAAAATTAGAACATACTTTTTGGTGTGTAAGTAGTCCCTGTTTGAAACCTGTGCAATTCACACCTCACTAAATCCAGCAGGGCACGAATGCAGCTGTTTAGAAACTTTGGGTTTGTGAGGCTCTTTCAAAGTAGCGTGACTCTGATGAGGAAACTTTTTATTGAGTGTTGTAATTATTCTTCAAACTTTCTGGCTAGCCTTGGAAACTGCAAAGCTGACTTTCAGTTTATCTTCTAATACTGGTATTTATACCTGCATTTTCTGATGTAAAAGCAGCAGTGACTTTGAGCTCTAAACTTACAATATGTAAACCAGGTTTGCACCAAAGCATCTTGAGGCACACAGGAGAAGGGACAAAGATTATCTGTGTGGTTTAATGCACAGGTGGAGGCAACTGGAAGATTCCATTGATTGGACCAGTATTTTCAAGCTTCAACTCTTTTTGCTTTGGCCCTATCTAAAAAAAGGTATCTGTGAATTTTTGTTTGTTTTTCCCTTAAAAGGAAAGTATATTTGCATTCCTCTATAATATCTTGTATGCAGCTCAGCAAATTCTGCCTACATTTATATATGCAAGACTCAAACTCTGTGTCTGAAGGAAATTAAGCACTGAAATTTTACCTCTACCATAGAATTGATGATTTGAGACTGAAATACAGGTGCATGATCAAAGTGGCCCTAGCAAGAAGTATTTTTAAAAATACCTTCCCAAGCAACAAGTAGAAAATACTGTAAAACTGCACTTGCATTTTACAATGGGTAAAGGGTACCTCAAGGGTAACTTGTACTTGGGTACCTCAAGGAAAGAGGTGAGCCTTTATAGAGTCTACAATTTTATTTTTTTTTAATGTACCTGAAGGTGCTTTTGAAATCTTCTGGCTTTTTTTTGTAGTGTTTTGAGTGGGCATTCAGTCTTATGGCCTCCACTCTTGGATTCTTTCCCTGCCTCGCCCCGAGTCTGGAGTCTGGAATTAAGTGGTGTTTGTGCACAAGGGTGCTGGCAGTGGGGGTGGGGAACTTGTGTTTGAAGTTTTATCTGAAGCAGATCTTCTCTGGATTGCTGGGTACCCCACTGGGGAGCAGTTCAAGTCATACCTGCTGCTGTCTAAAGGTGGAGAGGAAGGATGGAGGAATCCTGGCTCCATGCAAGGTTCATTCATACCAGCTAACTGTGGCATGCTGTCAAGACCTCCTCCCTTCACCCTTCAAGCAGAAAGTGGAAGAGTGGGGTTCTAGTGTATGCCCAGGACTTCTTCTGCTCTGTGGGTATGGGGTGCCAATGATGAGCACTGGACATGGACCTAAGAACTGATCAGAACTTCCCAGCTACCTGCTTGAGATGTGCCCAAAAAGTCCTTGTGATTTTGACTACATCATGGGTTTTCCCACCAGAGCATCAGTTTAGCCCATCACAATGTAAGGGGGCACAGAGGATGCTTTTCTATACAACACAAAGGTTAACTGAGTATTTGTCAAGAATACTCTGTATTTGAAGTATTTGAAGAACTTTAGATGCCAGCAATATATAACAACAAAGAACAGCCTGACAGTTAAAGCTGAGTTTTTCAAAGTGACTTTTGGATTTAGGTTTTGGGACCTTGATCTGTCTTCATCTGCCATGTCTCAGCCTGATTGCTCTGTGTACTGAGTGTCTAAAATTCCTTCTGATGGCAATGGGTAGTGTAAAAGGTTTTACAGCTCTCAGTATTAAAGCCTAAAATGTCTTATACTAGCCAGCCCAAATGAGAGGGCAGAAATAATATTTTTTTTTGTTTGTTTATCAGGTGATTTTTGATCTGTGATCTGATGCAACTAGGTGAAGGACCAGAATCCAGCAGGCAATTGTGGGTGTGTTTCCATGCTGGAGCTCAGCCTGTCAGGTACTTTTTCCCCCTCTTCATTTTTAGGTCTTCATCTGTAGATATCAAAGTGCTTTAAAGTACAGTCTTAAGTATTGTTATCTCTGTTTTTTAAAGCTGAGGGGTATGCAGCTGTGGCAAAGGGACAAGCCAGACTTCACACAGGGTAGTAACTCAACTGAGGAAAATGACTAAACATCATGAGTCTTTGCCCAGTGCTTCATCAGACCCCTCTCCAGTGAAAACACCATTTTTTTGTAAAACTCCTTGACTAAACCCTACCAGCTTAGTCACAAACTACATTGGCACGAGGCAAATTAAACATACAGCAGGATTTGGCCAAAAAAGAGGAAATTACTGTATCTTCCTATATAATCAATAGCTGAAATTGAATGAGACCTTGGCTATGATGTGGTGGTCCTTGCCTTGATTTGGGAGAGTTGCTCTTGTTGAGCTAACTTTCTTTACTCCAGTAACAGCAGCAGCTGCAGTGTGGTGTAGACATGCCTAAACTAGCTTAAATAGCTCAGGTACTGCTAGCCACTGAGCCAAAGAACCATGGAGCTCAGCACAGACTTCATGCCTGAGGATTTTATCCTGCTCTTTGTGTGTTTAGCATTTCTTCACCATCTCAGCTCGGGCCTAGCAATATGTTGAAAAGAAGGCAAGTGAGTCTGGTACCCTGTGTCTGCACGAGTACTTTTGCCAGCAGAATTGAGTGTGGTGCTAGGGTTGATTGTGGGATGTTGTCAAAGACAGCAGTGTCATGAAAGCTGTTTTGCCTCTCCCTGCCCACCATTCTTCCTCTTCTTCCCCACTCTTCCATTGGTCTTCATCATTAGCTGCCTTGCCTTTGATTCCATTTGCTATGAAGCTCCCCAGTCACTAAGGTTCTACTGGAGACCATGAATATCTAGGAGCTGGCAAAGACTTGGAGAAACAGCTGCCTGCTGGAAAAAATACTGGCCTTGCCTGACTGTGGCTCTAACAGGAGAATCTGTAGGGACTAAATATGGGAAAATCCATGACCATGACCCCTGTGTCAGGTAATGAGGACCAGACCAGAAGCATTTGTGATGTGCTCTCCTGAGTCACTGTCCAGCCGTGGGCTCCCAGCTCACCCTCTGTAAGGGAGCTTTGCTGATATCTGTAACTTGTCACTTTCTCCTGGCAGCCAAGGACTTAAGCAGAAATGAGGGTTCAGATCCTTGAGAGCTAAGTAACTTCTGCTGAGTCAACAGGGAGGTACCATCACTGCCCTCAGTTTTGTTTGCAGAACAGCCTCATCAAATAGTGTTTATGGGCAGAGACCCTAAGTAGGCTGCCGAGCTGTTAAATTGCCAACCTACCCACTAGTTTATTCTGCAGCAGAAATACAAGCATGCCTGGACCAACCCCCAGAACTCAACTCTGAACTCCTCTCTCGTTCTGTCAGAATTCCCAGCTTGTTTTGAAAATGGCATTTATTTTTGTTAAATTGCAAAAGAGTTGGATGCAGTCTGCTAGTTGTGTTTTCCCTCTCCTTTGTGCAGTGAATTTTGTTCATTCGCTTTACATGCCTCAAGTTGCTGTAATGCTGCTGGGAAAGTAATTGCCTTGCACTTTCTCTTTCTGATGCCCACGGGTGACTGTGGGGGACTCCTCCCTGGGCACAGTGCAGAGTTAAAAGCCCAGCTTTTGCTGCCTTGCTTAAGACCTGGTTATTTCTTCTCTTTTTTTTTTTTTCTTTCTTTTTTTTTTTTTTTTTTTTTTTTTTCTCG